>JAUKPS010099493.1:0-28434 GCA_032273165.1 Chlorellidium tetrabotrys | reverse complement strand
CCAGTAGTTGTATTAAACGATAGACCGCTTGGTAAACTTGGACTGATGCTATATACTAAAGGACTTACTCCACCAGTTGCACTAACCGGAGTAAATGCTGTTACTGCTGTGTTCTGGGTTAAATCTTTAGTAGTTACCGACTGCGTTAATACTAGAGCAGGCGGTGCTTGAACTGTTAATGTAAATGTCTTTGAAGACGTTTGTCCACCGGCATCAGTAACAGTTACAGTAAACGTAGTTGCTGATAAGGATACAGTAGGAGTACCAGATATTAAACCATTTGTTGAATTAATTAATAACCCAGAAGGTAAACTCGGACTAACGCTGTAGCTTAACGGTGTTTCTCCACCAGTTGCAGTTACAGGAGTAAAACTTGTAGCGGCAACATTAATTGTTAAAGTAGTACTAGGAACTGCCTGTGTAGTTGTAATTGCAGCAGATCCAGATGCTACAGCTAGATCAAACGATGCTGTAGCAGTTTGTCCACCCGCGTCTGTAAATGTTACTACATACGTATTATTTGCAACAGTGGCAGTAGGTGTTCCGGAAACAGTTACGTTAACAGAGTTATATAGTCTAATAACACCGTCTGTTCCAGTAACTGATTTAACTGTTAGTGCAGTAGTTGCAGTTAGACCAGCCGGTAATGCCGGACTAACACTGATCAATAATCCTGTTACAGTTCCTGTTGTAGAATACGATGTTGCAGTAGCACTACCGCCATAGGCAGTTACTGGAATAAAACTAACTGCTTGATTTCTTGTTGCCGATGTAGTCGGAACTAGGGTAGACGCTATTACCGGAGGCCCGCCGTTGATACTTGCACTGATACCACCTACTGCTGGTAACGATGTGTATTTGGTCCATGCGTTCTTTTTAGTGATCGCATTGTAGGTTAACTGTACAGGAGCACCGTTCTGACTGACATAGAAATCGCCGGCAACGTATTGCGGTAATGCAGAATTAGGTTGCGCGGTGGGGAACGGGTAAAAGAGGATTGCCATAACTTAATATTTATTAGACGGCATACACTGTTAAATCTTGCCAATCGTAGTAGCCACCGTAGTCTACTAAAATTTTAATCTGAGAATATGTAACACTCCAATAGAAGTCACCAGGTAGTAGTGATGCAAAGAACGCATCGTAGTCCGGAGCATTGATAAAATCGTCATCAATAATCATTCTAGGAGCACGACCACTTTGAGTAGCACCATTGGCAAATGTAATAGCACCGCCGGGACCTATTGTTACATTTCCAAATGTTACATTGCTTGTAGTATTTAGATCTTGATCATAACTGCCGCCGCCACCGCCTGTAAATAATACTCCATTTTGATAAAGATTACCACCAAAATTAATATCGCCAGCAACTCCAACTCCGCCACTAACTACTAATGCACCTGTTGTAGTTGATGTTGAACTTGTAGTATTAATAATTAATATTACATTGGTAGTTGACGATCCTCTGTCAGTAACACTTTGTAATGTACTGTTAGTCCATACTGTAACAGTTCCAGTGTCACTGCTAACGACAGTATCAGTTCCTGCTGTTAGTGTTTGTACACCAAGATTAACTATAGTAAATGATGTAGAAGTTCCGGTTGATATTAAGTCTGTAATACCAATATAAGTGCTACCATTAGGCGTTACATTAGTTACAACCCTGTTACCCGAATCGTATACAGAACCAGCATAAACGGAACCACCAATACCAACACCACCACTGACTATCAATGCACCTGTGTCCGTCGAAGTTGAAGTTTCAGTATTCAATACCGCAACTGTTCCAGTAGAAACTATACCAATAAAATTAGTAGATGTTGAGTTTATTGATAATGCACCATTGGTAACACTGAATAACACTCCACCTGTACCAGTTGAGCCTAATTGTAATGAACTTCCTACTATTTTTTCTAAACTACCAGTTGATGTTTGTATTAGTAATTCACCAGCCGGTCCTGTAGAAATTATAGTTCCACCTAGATCAATAGTTTGTCCTGCTAGATATAATTTTCCAAATCTATTATTTGGACCACCTAAATCTTGTAATTTGTCAGTTGCAGGGATAAATTTAAATCCAGCATCTAGTGTTACTGTACTAGTAGAATCACTAGTTAATCCTATTATACCGCCTGTGCCAGTTCCAGCACTACCTGTATAACCGATAGGGCCGGGCGTACCTGTTGAACCAGTATATCCTACACTACCAGTATATCCTTCACCAGTACCAGTTCCAGCAGAGCCAGTATATCCATACCCTATTGAAATACCATTTCTAAATATTTCACCAGATACATCTAAATTACTATCAATATAAACAGTAGTTGCTGTAGTATCTACCGTACGGATTGTAGTGCCTTCAACTACTAATCCATCTAAGTATGTACTAGTAGGCGGTACTATAGATGGATTAAAATCAACCCAAGTCCCGCCATATTTGATATAACCGCGACCGTCTTCTGAATTAAACCATAATTGTCCATTTTCTCTGTTAGGTGCTGTACTTGTAGTTGCTACAAAAACTAGAGATCCATTAGCATTTTTAATATCACCATCGATGAATAAATCGCCACCAATACCAACTCCACCTGCGACTACCAATGCACCTGTAATGGTACTTGTAGTTGCAGTAAGTGATGTAATATTAATAGCGTTACTGGTTGTCGATCCACGATTAGTAACACTTTGTAGTGTGCTAGTATTGTTTACTATTACAACACCAGTACCGGTAGTTACAGAAGTATCTACACCTGCAACTATTTCTAATACACCTATATTATTAACTGTAACAGTTCCACTATTTGTACGTGATACACTAATACCAACGCCACTGCTAATATTGGTAAGCGTACTAACCAAATAGTTATTTGTGTAGATTTCACCGCTAACATCTACTATACTATCTATGTAGATATTTGTTAATGTACTGTCTATAGTGCTAATTGTAGTACCATCTATAGTTAAGGCACCTAAGTATGTACTAATTGGTGGTACTATAGTTGGACTTAAATCGACCCAAGTACCATCATATTTGATATACGCTCGGCCATCGTCTGAGTTAAACCATAATTGCCCATTAACTCTAGTAGGTGCTGTGCTAGTAGTTGCTACAAGAACTAGAGATCCATTAGGACCTGTAATATCTCCGCCAACAAATAAATCCCCACCAACACCAACTCCACCTGCGACTATTAATGCACCGGTAGTAGTACTTGTTGTAGCCGCAATAGAACTAATATTAATTGGATTACTTGTAGTAGATCCACGATTAGTAACACTTTGTAATGTGCTAGTAGTCCATACTGTAACATTGCCAGTACTGGTACTTACTGCGGTATCAGTACCTGCTGTTAAGGTAAAATATGTACCAGTATTAACAACAGATATTGTACCATCAGCACCTACTTCAATACCTGTGCCAATTTTAACGCCACCGAGGGTGCTTGTGGTGGCTGTTGTTAAATTAAAAGTAGTACCGGTATTAACAGATATTGTACCATCTTCACTAACATCAATGCCTGTACCAATTTTAACACCACCAAGAGTACTTGTGGTTGCTACTGTTAGTGTGTAGGGAGTACCTGTATTAACGGATATAGTGCCATCAACACCTACAGTAAGTCCTGTACCAATTTTAACACCACCAAGGGTACTTGTGGTTGCAATTGTTAAAGTATATGGAGTACCTGTATTAACGGATATAGTGCCATTAGGGCTTATGCTAATGCCGGCACCTATTCTAACACCGCCGAGTCTAGTTGTAGTTGCAGTACTTAAAACATAACCGCCACCACCGGACCCTAATGATATACCGCCCGGATTACCGTCGTATAGACGCATCTCCCCAGTTTCTTCATCATACCATATTGTACCGTGGGTACCAATAAAGGAATCGATGTCCTGGGTTATTACCCGTCCCGCTTCTATTTTTTTAATTGGCATCTGGGTCTTGCTCCCTTAGATGCCTTTAAGGCAACTGCTTAGTTTCTGGATCTACTTCGTTTTGTGTAAGATCTTTGATAATTGGACTAATCTTTCCAACATCAGCCTTTTGTAATTCAATTTGTTGTTGTAGAGGAGGAACCATAACTGGATCTTCCTTAGGTACACTTGGATCTATAGGAGCATCATTTTGACCCATATCGATTTCCGGTTCGCCATCGCCGTTAATCTTAATGTTTATAGGTATATTAATTGTAAATTCTCTTGCTCTCATAGTGTTATTTAGTCTGTTTTAATGACCTAAGGTTGCTGTGTTATAAGCCCAATTTATACCAGTTCCGTTATAATTTGTACCATCGGCACCTTGGAAGAACAACTGGAATTTAGTGGCTCCGTCAAATTCTGTCATCCAAATTCTAATTGGATACCATTGCCCAGCAGTTAGTGTTAGACTATTGGTATTACGTATTGTACTATTGGGCATATTT
This sequence comes from Chlorellidium tetrabotrys, assembly GCA_032273165.1. NCBI lineage: Eukaryota > Xanthophyceae > Mischococcales > Botryochloridaceae > Chlorellidium > Chlorellidium tetrabotrys. Next base: position 24,004 of record JAUKPS010099493.1, on the reverse strand, counting down.
TGATTAGATCCATATAACGCGGTGTTAGTAGAATTAAAGTTAGCATCTAATGCATTTGTTCCAACCCATACAGCACAATCATCATCTACTTGAGCATATATATTATAGTTCTGTGTAGTAGGTACTTGGAAGTAACCTTTGAATTCCATACTGAAATAACGTTGTATATCTGTATCTAACTGGAATCCCCAACTTACGTATGGATCAACAATGGCGTGAACATAAGTTGCTGTACTGAAGAATGTCATATCCCAGGTATTTCTAAGAGCACCGGGTGCTGCCATATAGTTCCCGTTGTATTTTCTTCTCCATAATCCAGGTGTAGAATTAGGAACAGTAGCAATATTACCATCTAGTGCAGCGGGTGTACCTAACGCTGCGTAAGTCATCCCCGTGAATGCAGTTGAAGTTGATAAGTAAGTACCAGAATAAGGAAGTGGATAATCTGCGTCAGGTGATAATACTTTATGCGGAGGGAAACTGCCCGATATTCTAATTTGACCTGGTCTCGACCACATATTAATTACCTGAAGTTTCTGCGGTTGTGTTAGATAATTCTGTAACGCTAATCCATCCAGATGCAGATACTTGACGATAAGCAACATAAGTTCTACCATCAACTGCAAAGAATTCCACACCGCCACCGGGAATAATCATGCTAGTTGTACTAGCAGTATTAGAGGTAGTTGTTACTGGACGAACATAAGTATCATTCTGTACAGCAACGCGAACTATTGTTGTGCCGGTACTAAATGCTGAGGTTACACTATTTGTGCCTGCTGTTGTTCCATTTTGTGTTGTGCCTGGATAGTAGGCACCTTTTCTATAAATTACTGACATGTTATTTCCTTGTTATGGGTATTTACCGTTGTTACGGAGTATAGTATACAAACTCTCCAGTAGATGGATTGTACCAAACTTGTGATAATCCTGTGGTTGTAGTGACTGTTTTTAGAGGCTTAACAACAAGTGTACCAGTGCTACCATTTAATAATGAACCAGTAGCATTAATAACGATACTGTTGGCAGGTTGATTATTACGGCCTGCATATGCACCAAGTGCAACTGACGAAGCACCTTGATTATTTTGCCCGGCATACTCACCTACAGATACTGCTGCCACCCCTTGATTTAAATAGCCCGTACCGTATCCTAGAGCAACTGCACCTGAACTTTGGTTTGTAGTTCCTGCATTTTGTCCTATAGCAATGGCATGAGAAATGGTGTCTTTTATTGTGGTACCATGAAATAATGTTACTGTACCGTCTGAACTTAATCTAAAAGTAGCAGTTCCATTGAATAGCGTAGAAGAAGTTGCTGCACCTACTCCTACATATGCGGTTGTTTGCTCAGTGCCATCTGCAAATATTATAGTTCCTGTAGAACTAAATGTCCAAGTACCTGAGTTAGTACTAATGATAAGATCAGTAGCAGGCTGTGCATCTATCCTGTTATCATGATAGTAAACTTGTCCTGTATTGAGGTCTGTTTGCGTAGGGATCTGACCTTCCCATTTAACACCGTCGTAAATGTAGGTAATGCTATTTGTACCAGTATAAACTGTGCCAGTGGTTGCTGGGCTTGGGAAGTTCAATTCCATTGCTAATCCTCAAATGTTCGCTTATGATGTATTTAGCGTTCTTACTTCTTTAGTGTCTTAACGTATTCGACAAATTTTGCCTGTGCTTGTAAGAATCGTTCAGTATCAGCACGGGCAGCAGCACCCGAGCCTGGTTCCATTTGTAATTCAAGACTCAACGATTTTACAAATTCAGGATTACTTAACAATTTTGCCACGGCACGTTCTACTTCTCGTAGTGTAGCGGTGTCTGTACTATCATTTGCAATCACTATAAACATAGGTTTAGCAGGTAAATTTACACCAAGTTCTTTAAATGTAGGAACGTCTGGTAACAACTCATTTCTTTTATTTGATGTTAGTGCTACTATATCCAACTTGCCTGTGTTTTCAAATTGAATTATACTGGCAAGATTGCTCCATATAGCATCAACGTGACCCCCTATGACCTGTGTGATCATTTCTCCCGTACCTTTGTAATAGATATCAGTTTTAGGAAAAGATATCTGATTACTCATTGACCAACTATAAAAATGATGTGATGCTCCCATACCATTAACACCTACATTCAAGGGTGGTCCTCGGTGATTACGCCAAGCATCTATATTCTTCAATGGACTACCTTTGCGTACCGCCAATACCAATCCCTGTGTTGTTCCAAGTTGTGCCAAATATTTAAAATTATTAACTTCTATATCTTCGTATAATAAAATAACATTAGACAATGCTATAGAATCTGTTATAGCGATAACCACTTCATCTGATCTAACATTGGCCATATGTTTAAATGCTATATAGCCCCCGGCACCTGGACGGGCATCTATCACTAATCGACGACCTAACTCTTTTTCTAATGGCTCTTCAAATTTACGTGTGAGGATATCAGTGATTCCTCCCGCTCCATATGCTACAACCATTCTAATAGTCTTTTGCTGTGCCTGGGCAGATAAACTACAAAGTAGAAATAGTATGACTATTATTCGATTAAACATATTGTTTCCTCATATTTTCCATTTCTTAAAGGTATTCGATCTCTGTATTCTGTGATTCTAACACATTCAAATCCGAATGTTCTTTTAAAAATTGTTAGTAATTGTTCGTGCTGTTCTTGTGTAAGTGGCAGATCCGTGACTAATTTATATTCAATGTCATCTAAACTATGCTGAATAATCTGCCATTGTCGTACTTGAACAACCTCAGCAGCAGCATATTGTCCTGCTGTGGGCCAAAATTTATCACCATTGGCACGTTGAAATAATCCACGCTCACGTCCAATTATACGTTTTAATGTGGGCAAATGTCTACCGCAAGTACAGGCAGAACCTACTTCGGCATAGTCACCGATGTCATATCGTATGATAGGAGCAGCGGCATTGAATAGGTCTGTAACGACCACACGTCCTACTTCGCCTGGCAGGCAATCCGTGCCATCTTCATTAACGACCTCTACTATAAGATTCTCGGCCATAATATGGAACATACCACCTTCTGGGCATTGTATAGCAATACAGCCTACTTCGCTGCTGCTGTAGTTGTCCTCTATGGTCAATCCTGTTAGTGCTTTAAATCTCTGTCTTAGATCGTCGTGTAAGGTATCACCTATGTTCTTAAGATGTTTTAATTCTGTAAGTGTATATCCAGTACGTTCCCACTCTGTTATCATACCCGACAGCACACCTGCGTGTACAATTATGATATTAGGTTGGAATTCTTCAAGATGTTTTAATTGTTGTTGAATATCTATATTCACAGGAAGTCCTTCTCCTGGACCAGAACCGTAGAGCATATGTACTGGGCCACCCCAATTGTCTGCTTTTATATGAGTTCTGTTACCAGCACGTATGCTGGTTAGTTTTCCACTATAATCTCTTTTATACCATTGATGATCTCGTAGAGTATGAGCATTCCAAAACAAGTTACATAACTTTGATTTGTTTATGGTCACAGGTTGGCCAGTGCTGCCACTGCTTTCTCCTTGTCCAATGGGATAATGTGCTGTCGGTACATTTTTAGTATTAAAGTTGTCACCTGCTTGCTGTATATCTTTCTTGGCAAATGTCTTTAGTTTTTTTAAGTTGGTTAAAGTAAGTATGCTGTTAGCAGTTAGTCCCTGTGCTGCTAATCGTGTGACAAAATGACTGCTACGTTGAGCGTGGTACTTGACTATGTTGGCTAATTGTGCTTCTTGTATGTTGTGTAGTTGATCCAATGAAAAATACTGTGATTTGCCTAACTCACCAACTAATGCTGCTATTGCTTCTTTCATTTTTTAATTATCATCATAGGGCAAGTATCGGCAATGTCATAGGTACCTACATCTACAAACTCGGCATCAGGTAAGAGATCCAATATCTCTTTTCTTGTAGGGAACCAGGTGCTGGTAGTAACATCTTTATAAGCATCCATACGTGCTAGTTCTTTAAGTGTAAAAGGTAATCGACTTCTATCAGGAAACATCTCATTAAAGAAATCATATACTTGTGCCCAAGGTACAAACGCACCTTGTTCGTGTGCTAGTACCATAGGAACCAATCTTCTAAAGGCTGTCCAACCCATGGTAGGATTGGCTGCTTCTTGTAATAAACGTTCCCTAGTGATGGGTAGATCGGGGCGAGTAAACATTCGGCATATGAATTTACCGTTGGGTCTTAACCACTCTCTACAACGATCGACTACTGCTTGTATTTCTTGTGGATTTGCCAACATATTAATACTGCCATCGCCAAGTACAGCATCGAAGTAATTATCAGGCAAATCTACTGTGAGCCAATTGTCCAGTATAGCGTGTTTATTGCTGGTATTACCTAACCAAACTCTTTCAATCATAGCAGGTTCGCGATCCACTGCTGTGACATAGTTAAATGCTTGGTAAAATTCTTGAGTAACGCCCAATACTAATGTGTTGGCATCGGAGTCTATCTGTGATTTTAAGTAATCAATTACTTCGTGATTTGGTTGCAGTGGTGGTCCGCTTTTGGTCCAATTTCTACTACGTTCTTCCCATTGTGATTTAGTCATAGCAGTATTTAACTGCTATGATAACTGGGTTTAAAAGTTTTGATTAATAACGGTTAACCGGACCTGCTATCCATGCCGCATTATGATTAGTTGGTGTATAATTTCCTGATGAATCAAGGAATGCGTTTGCATCAGAAGCGGCTGATAGTAGCAATGTAGTACTGGGGTTTGCACTTAATGGTTGAGTTGGTACATCAATAGTAGAGTGTGTAGGTTCATATATCGCACCACCAATTATACATCTCAAGTTGGTCAATTGCATAGCACTTCTAGATCCACCATACCATAATTTACCTATCGTAGCAGGTGCTCCGGTGGTATTGTAACTAGTAAAGGAAGACTGGTAGCCTGTACTGTGACCATTTATCCAAGCATTAATATACAGATTATTGCGGGCAATGGCTATGTGATGCCATCTACCTTCTGTAAGGTATCCAGTGAAATCCCAAGTATTATTGTTGCCATTAGCCGGGTCTATTATAAGACTAGTTGAATTTAAATATATACCTAATCCATCTTGTACTCCGTCTGTTGGGCAACTTAGTATGGTGTTAAATCCACTAAGACTTGTTGGGTTAATCCAAAATTCTATAGTAAAGTTAGAAGTTCCAAGTATTACTTCACCGTTCAATGTCAAGTAACCATTATTAACTCTATCAAAGTATAGGCTACCAAAGGCCACTGTACTTGTAGTTGGTACATCCATACTTGTAGTTACATTGGTATTAGTAACAATATGATTATCTCTGTAGATTGAAACTATATCAGTGCCGCCGGCGTTGGTTGTGGTAAACCAACTTGTTAGAACACCGATAGTTATTGATGCTCCATTATCAACTATACTTTGAACTGTAGAAGTATTAGACGTAGGATTATAATTATCAATTATATAATCGCCTGCTCTTACTCCGTAGGCCAATATACCATAACTACCTGATAAGAAATCTAAATAAGTCAATGGGTCACTGGCCATTGTTGAATGTATATAGGCTCCGCCATAAGTAAATCCTGATTGATCAACTAATGGAGAAGTGGAATCTAATACCAGCATTGTTCCAGATGTTATACCATAAAGACCATTATTGAACAGATAAATTGGTGGTACAAACGGTGGAGCAGTGAATGTATAAGTTTCACCAGGTTGGAATAGTTGGCCTTGAATACCTACAGCGTGAGAAGGTCCGTCGTAACCATTAACCACACCGTTGTATATACCGGTACCATTGACTATATATCCTGTTAGATCTGACGAATAATTGAGCATATCAAATATTCCAGCAGTAGAAGCGTTGGTGGCTGCATTCACATCGGTTTGTACTATAGGTGGTGAATACAATGGTCTATTAAGAATACGTACATCTGCAAGTTCGCCGTTGAAGTAACCGCCGTAACCTGGAGTAAGACGTCCTATATATAACGGATTTATAGTATTGGTATAGTTGGCTGTATCATATGATCCGCTAGTTTTGGTTTGTTCAACACCATTGTAGAATACAGACTGTGATCCACTGTTATTAACGATAGCAACGTGTGTCCAAACTCCAACCGTAGGTTCAGTGAATCTTACATCAGCATCTGTTGGACCTTGACCAACTGTTAAATCACCATTAACCAATGCTATGTTGATAGAATTAGCAGGTCCGCTCCACCCACCTTGATTTAGTAATCCCCAGATACCACCAACCGCTGTTGTAGATGAAGCAGCAGGTTTGATCCAGAACTCTATGGTCCAACTTGTGCCCAAGTTCCACGTATTATTAGTTGCATATAATTTGTGAGGACCTGCTATATCAAACATGTATGTAGTGTTTTGTTGTACAAAATTCAATGTCCAATATCCACTGTGATCTTCAACACTAGTAACAGTGGCTATGAAGGTGTTACCACCTCCGGCAGCAGTAGATCTAATTACCCAACCTGCTTCTGGTGTTGGGTAACTACCTTTGTTAATGTTAAGGTAACTAATTGCTCCAAATATTCCTCCAATGTCATGGCCTAAGACTGTGTATTCAGGATCAATGGTCAAATAACCACTTGTATTATTAAATACCAAACTGAGTGGTATCAGTGTTAGGTTATAGAACTCAGCGACACTGTTATATTGATCAACAATTTGGTTTGCTGTCAATGCTGCTTTCTGATACTTGATTCTGTAGAATGTACCAGGCATTACATTGCCTGTTTGATTATATTCATTACCTATGCGTAGATTACTGTGCCATCCTGTGTTAGGTTGTGATAGTGTTGAGGATCCAAGTGCTAGACCATTCTTATAAACAGTTACATTTGCACCGCTATAGACAAAGTCCCACCACGCTATAGTTGATCCATCAAGTGTGCCAGGAGCAACTGAAACATTTTCTCCCTGTATACCCACACTTAGCCCCGGGTATCCCCATACATTAGCCCATATGTCTGTACCTGTTCTATCATTAGACGATCCATCAAATATTGGATTATAATGCTCAACAGATGCGTGTAAATTAGCGGCTATACTGATAGTAAATGTATCGTTAATGTAATTTACACCTTGTATATCAATATAACTATCAGCGGTGCCATCAAATACCACGCCGCCGCCAAAATTAGTGTCATAAGTCCATGATCCAACTATAGTAGCAGTTATGGTGCTGGTTGTAGCATCATTCCAGTCTATTGGACTCGATGGTGGATTATAAAAATCAAATGCTGGTATTTGTGGAATATATCTGTTTAGGGTACTAAGGTAATAGGCCGATATTTGATTTGCTGTTAGGCCATAGTTCCACATCATAACCTCACCGATTGACCCAGTGAAGTAGTCTTGCGGACTACCTGTGGTCTGCCACATACCAATATCAAACGGATTGTTATTGCGTCCCAGTATAGTTTGACTAAAGTTAGCAACTTCAGCACCATTTAGGTAAAGTCTAACATTGTCATTATCACTGACGGATACTGCTAGATGATTCCAGATCCCTGCGGTTAAGTTTTCACCGCCGCTAGTTGTGCCGTTGCCACCGTTCCAATTATATCCGTCAAGACTGGTGCCAACATTGATAGTTCCTGCATCTGTTATTCTAACTTTGAACACTAATTCTTTTGCCATTAGTGTTTGATTACCTGCGCCTGTAACAGTTGCCGCTTTGAACCAAATACTGGCTGTAATACTTCCATAGTTATCCCATCCTGATGCCAATGCGCTGACTTCACAGGATGTAGTACCATCAAACAGCATTATACCACCGTTGTCAGCACTCCATCCATAACTATAAATTCCAGCATTAAAACTATTGCTGGTGCTATCAGGCCATACATTTACATTGCTTGGATTGTAGTTTGCAGGATCAAGATCTAATATGAGAGCAGTTGCTTTACTACTGTCACGACAAGTAAATGGTCCGCCTATACCTAAATCATAATTACCTGCACTTGACCCTATATTAACATAATAAGTTAAGTTACCATCAGTTGCTCGATCAGCATTAAAAGTAAAGTAGATGTCCTGAGTGCTGTTTCCAGTCCCTGGATATATAACACCAGAGTTTGATGCAAGTTGTCCTCCAATATAACTATTACCAGATCCGACTATAGTCCAATATACCGTACTATTGTCCCAGTTGGTAAAATTAACTGTCGCGTGATTCTGCACGCCTTCTTGAACTGGTTCCCAATCAATGCCATTCCAAGATGCGCTTTTGGAGCCGCCGCCACCTCCACCTCCACTACTGGCTGCGACGGATCCTATGATTGCTGATATAATACTCATGATCTATTACCAATATCTTCCGGTGCCTAAACCAGCACCTGCCAACATCCAAACATCTTGCTCAATTTTGATCAATGTTGCCATTGATCTTGTTGGTATCCACCAACCATCATTGTAAGCATCAAGTCCAGCACCATAAACTCGTGTATTACCGGAATGCTGTGCTCCAATTACTACAGCACCCCATCCACCGCTGACAATGGTAATAGCAGTACCAATTGGGAATGGTACATCACTATTTCTTGGAACCAATACATATGAATAGTCGTGTTGTGTGCCAGAATACACATGGTGGCCACGATCTTCTAATCTTAGAATATATGAGTAGTCACTATTAACACGGGCCATTGGCACTTGAGGAATGTCTTGAGCACTGGTTATTTGCTCAGTGCCATCTTCGAATACAATCTTATTAACAGAAGTAATCTCACCGCCCTGATCTTCATAGACGGTTTCAACCTTGCTATATCTATCAGTATATAGAGTCAATACATTTGTTTCATTGGTCAAGGTAAATGCGTGTGATCTTTCTTCTGCTGTAAATGTAGAGACTTGACTATCTGTAGTACGATCAATATTGTACTCAACTGCTTCGTAGATAAAGTCATTGTAATGACCGGTGCCGCTGCCATCTAATGGTAGATCAGCGTAGAAACCATTGTAACTTTGACCACCAACTGCTTGACTATAACCAATTACACTGAATCTATCACCGTGGATATCAATAGTGTTACGATAGTCATCGCTGTAACCATTATAGATATCGTTGGCTCTACTATAGATTTGTCTAGTCCATAGTAAGTTACCATCAGTATCAAACTTGTTGAGCAAGATCGCATTGTTATAACCGTGCTCGACGTTGCCTGTCGATTGGCCGTTGTATTGGCCACCAATAAGAATATTACGATCGCTGTCTATGGCAATACCGTGATCACCGCCACCCATTTGATATTTTCCAATATTCACTTGCCATAACATATTACCCGTTGCGTCTAACTTTAATAGATAGTTGCTACTATCATTAGTATGTTGTTTCATAGCATAGATGTTGTTGTCCGGATCTGTAACAATACCTGTGACAAATCCATAACCTTCTGTGCCATCTAAACTCACTGCCCACTGCTGTGTTCCAGTGCTGGAGTACTTGACTACCATACTGGTTTTTGGCCAAACATATTCAGCATCAGTAGGTGGCAATCCAGTTTGTTCGTAGTATCCGCCAACGATGATATTGTCATCAGTGTCTAAGGCCAATGCGTGGAAGTAATCTGTACCTGTTGCTCCACCAACAGCAGTGCTCCAGTTAGGTGTCCAAATAAATCCGTCATCATTGGTTTCTTCATAGACTTTCAATGTACTAGTGGCAGTAGTAAAGTCATAGGTAGCATTGATCTTCAACTCAATGTTAGCCCAAGTACTGGTGCTTGTACTGGTAGCAGTTGATACCACCCCACTGCCATTTGTAGTAACAGTTAATGCAATATCACCTTGATCTGCTACACCTAAGAATAGTACTGTAGGAATAGATAGTGTATCATTGTCAGCATAACCAGTTCCACCATCGACTACTTCCACAGTATAACCACCTGTTGCTGGATTAATTTCAATGGTAAAGGTAGCATCTGAACCTGAACTACTTACATTGGTAGTAGTAAATCCTGCACCATTGTTAGCAAAGAAATTAACTTCAACAATTGATGCACTTAGGCTTGGATCCGGGTTGCTGATATACCATAGTCCATTAGTTGTTGGATAGTTACCAGTATTAAATACACTCTTAGGTATAACCAATGTATCTGTATCATTGCTGCCAGTTAGGCCAGCACCACCACTAGTTACATTCAAGTAGTCTTCTTTATTGTTGTTGATATAACCAACTACAACAGGAGTACCATCACTCAATAGAGCAAGGTTGCGAGCATATATATCACGTTGAGATCCGCTTGCATCCTGTACATGGATAACATCACCTACAACTTGTCCGCTATTGGCATCTAATGTTTTAACGGTAAAGCCTTCACTACCGTCTTGATAGTTATCTAAACTTAATACCACAGGATTGTTGGTCACTGGGTTGATCATAACATCAACTGCTTCAGTCCAGTAATCTAAACTATCGCTGGCCTGCCACGCAATCTTACCATCGCTGTCTATCTTGAATAAGATTGGAACATTGTCATATATGTTGGATCCACTGTCATTAAACGGACCATAGTTATAATGACTACCGGCAACATAACTATTGCCCATATCATCTCTAACCACACCATTAAACCATACAGCGCCTTCGGTGTTTCCACCTTTAAGACCTTCTGTACCATCAAATTGTCCCACGCTGGTAATATGGCCAAGTGTCTTACGTGCAATATCGACACTGCCACCTAGAGGTAATGTTAATTTATTACCATCAAAGGTCATGGTTTCTGCTCTAGGCATGATTCTATAACTTAGATCAGTGGTATCTAAGTTAGTGTCAAAATAAACATCACCAGCATTAACATTGGTCAATGTGCCGTCAAATGACAGTAGATCATCAAAATAGTTGTTATTGTCAATTACCGGAGTTACAAGAGTAACATCGAGCCACTCTGGACTTGCTCTAAAATGCCAGCCATCAACAGAGAACTCTGTACCTGCTTTATCTACCTGAACTAAAAATGGTTGATTGTACCAGTTTTGCTCGCCGTTGTAATCTAGAGTAATAAATTGTGTGCCGCCGATCAACAAGTATTCATCATTAACTGCCACGGTTTGTCCGCCTGGTAATCCACTTGGACTCATAGGAGCAGGAACAACACTGCTGAATGTGGTATATTGTTCTCTGGTCAATGTGCGTTTCCAGATCACTGTGCCTTGAGCGTTTAACTTAACTATAACAGAATTGAATCTATTGTTATCGTCGCCGCTGGCCTGGCCAGATCCTATACTGCTATGTACATAGATGTTGTCATCGCTGTCACAGACTATAGAACCTGAAACACTTAGGTAGTCAGGGTATCCAATCTGACGACTCCACATTGGCTTACCATCTACTCCGCTAAGTTTGGTCACACCGCATTGTGTGCCAGGGAAGCCAGGACCAGCGCCGTTCCACGTACCCCACCAGGTAACGTAGAAGTCACCTTGGCTGTCTGATGTTACATCCGAACTTTGTATTTCCCAATTGGTATAGACGTTACCTTTCCAACTTAGTTGATCAAGTATACGTGTTTGCCATTCAGCAGCACCAGTTACACCGTTACGTTTTGCCACTGGAATAAATTGTTGGGGTCCTGTCCAATCATTGCCAACAATACATACATCGCCGGCTGGATCAACCGCAATACCCCAACCTAATTCTGTGTTACAAGCAACATCAGCAGTGATCATCTTTTGCCATCCGCCGGTAAAAGTACCATTGGTACCATTTATTTTAGCGATTAGGAAAGTTTCATTACCACCATTGACTCCGTCAGCACCTGTCCAACCTGCGATAAAGATGTCATTGTTGGCATCAACATCGATGCTGGTAGCAAAGTCATCATAGTCACCTATGCTGGCCAGGTATCTTTGCCAAATAGGAACACCGGTTTCGCCAGCAACTTTGATCATAACAATATCAGCATTTGGACCATCAACTTCACTCAAAATCAATATAGCATTGCCATCGTGATCCACGGACACGCCCCAACCATAGGTGTAATATTCATCGTAGTAGTTGTTCCACAATACTTGTCCAGTGGAATCAAGTTTGATTAAGAATGCTCCAGCGATATCTGTATACCAACCAGCAACAAAAGCATTACCCTGGCTGTCGTAGGCCACAGCATCTGTGTATCCATCAATAGGATCAACTGGGCTACTAAGAGCATTAACGGTCAATGCCCAATTCTTACGTGTTCCAGAATGCGAACTAAATTTAATATCAGAGTCGCTGGCAATGGTTGTACCTGTAATACGCATATCACCAGTGACAGCATATTTCAAGTTGGCCCAATGAGTTGAACCATCGCCTAACTTCATCATTCGGGTATCGGTTTCAAAACCTGTTTCACCTAAGGCCAAAATAGGATTGCTTGTAATCCAATTTGCTGCTGTATCTCTACGTAATTTAATTCTTGTTGTCATTTTTATTTTCCTATTATGGATTAGTTACACCGTTTATTACCCAAAAGTCGCTGCTCATGGATGTATTTTGTATCACCTGATAAGGCATATAGAAGTATCCGTTATTGCCCCAACTACTACCCCAACTATTTTTACAGATAAATCTACCGTTGCCGGTAACTCCACCGTAATTGTCATTATACCCAACTATACATATTGCATGTCCGCCTAACAATTGTTCCGTATTTACATTAGGCAAAGGCATTACACCATTGCTGGTAATATTATAGAAACTATCATATACTAAAAACCCTGCTACTACTGGATATCCAGATGCTAGTGCATTCTTTACTGCTGCAAAATTTGTGCAACGTTGATAACCTGTTACTTTTCTTCTAAGTGCATCAGTATATGCTGCTGTGCTGGGCCGTGTTCTAAACTTGTTGATATCATAGGGCCATATACTTTCAAGTGGAGCACCATATGTATAGCAGGCTTTAATACCATCACGTATATAAGCACCTGCATCTACACTAATTGTGCCTTCTAACAAGCGTTCTTGATAGTAGATAAACAATCTACTAACTTCAAGTGCTTTGTTCTTTTTTCTATCTACAAGTTCAATGGCTGCTGCAATAGCATTACCTGTACAACTACCTAACTGTCCTTGATTTTCTATTGCAGATGAGTAAGAACGTAAATCCACACTAGTAGGTATTGCGGTTAATGGTTGAATTTGCCATATATAATCTCGTGTATCAACTGGGTCTTTTACCCAGTGGAATTTAGGTATTGCTGGCGGAGGTGGGCCTGGATTAGGTTCCGAACCACCTGACCAACCGCCGTCAAGTAATTCGTCTACAACTGGATTATATTCCCAATCTGCGTAAGAACCATTAACGGCAAACACATATTTTTTAGTAGCAATAGCACGAGCAGCAGACCAACGATCGCCTGTCCAAATGTAGGTCACTGTATTTTCTGCCACATACTCTTGGCCTTCTGCAGGGTTTATTGGAAATTGTATCGGATGTGCCATTTGCGTTCCTCGTTGTATTTATTGGAAATAATATCAAATCAATGTTGTACTAGTCAATCATTTCCAAATTTCAAATTGTATGTTCAAACTGGTGTTTGTTGTGGCCGCATAGAAAGCATTACCCCAGTAAGCGTATTGTCCTTGATTTCCGTTATACGTTAGCAACAAGCGGAATCGTGTGCTGTCGTAAGGAACAACTGCAATCTGATTAGACCATCCACCGGGAATAACAATGCCGCCTGCGGCAACAATAAGATTCGGTGCTTGACCATGTACATCGCTAGTCCATTCATTAGCACCATTATATGTAGGATTGTATGTGGTGTTAAAAGTAACGCCTGTTGGTAATGTTAGCAAATATTGTCCGGAGCCAGCACTACTACCGCCCGGATAACCTAACTTGTAAGTTAGACGTATTTTGTCACCCACTGGTTGACTTTCAATACGCTGTACAGTTCGTGTGCCTGTTGTAGGTGCTGTAGTTACCGCACCTAGTGTGATAGAATTTTGTACAACTGTGCTACCTATGCCAGTACTCTGAGTTATTTTTGCTTCTACTGCGTCTAACTGTGCTCCGACTTCGTGTGCTAGACTCTTTAAGGGATTAGTCGGATCTGCCGGAGTCCAGTTATCTAAATTAATTCTTGTATTGATTGCCATACTATTATCCTAAGAATGCTACTGACCAACTGTCGTTGCCGTCAAAACTCATTGTTCCAACAGCCACCGTAACTTTAACAGTATCGCCTGCGACTAATCTAGCCGCTGTACTTACACCTGCGTGATTCATAGTTGTATTCACACCAAATTCTAACATACATAATGTGGTAGAAGTATTCTTTATTACAATCGCTTGATTGATAGTAGAGTTTACATTATTGTTAGTTCTCATCACTAGGTTTATTTGATATATACCAGTAACAGGAGCGGTAAAGACACCAGTGGATGTATTGAGGTAGTTGCCCTGGTTATAATCCATAGTCCAGTGGGCATTTGTTATAGTAGTACCAGTCGAAACTGATCCGCCATTACCTATTATGCGGAACGCTGGTAACGCCTGTTGGACAACATAACCACCAACATAGGCATTTTTAGCAATGCCGGCTCCGCCACTTACGATCAATGCACCTGTACTGGACGAGGTAGCATCTGTTGTACTTCCTACTGTAGCAGTGCTAAGAAATTTAACTGCCGAGTTCCATCCACTGTTTAATTGAATGTTAGTATATCCTGCTGGTCCTTTAATATTGGTTGTACCGTTTAATACTAGATCCCCAGTCAAATACACGGTGCCGCCAGACGCAAGTAGAATGCTTCCATTTCCTGTTGGCCCGCGGAAGTAGCCGTCTCCACTGTAAAGTGTGTTAGCATATATATTGCCGTTAACACCTAAACCACCTTGTACTTGTACAGCACCTGTGCTAGTTGAAGTTGCGGTAGCAGTTCCGATAAACGTTGCCACTGTAGCAGTACCTGTAACTGTGCCACCGGCCCAGGAGGCTGCTCCGGTCCATACAGTTACAGCACCTGTTGATGTACTGATATATGTTCCAGTTCCTGCTGTAATACTTGTCACACCAACACCACCAACAACTGTTTGTGCTGATACTGCCTGTGCTACTAATGTGCTGGTATTGAATGATGTTGCCGCTGTGCTTTGTACAGTACCATCGGCAAAGTGTAGTGTTCCAGTGTTTAATGTTAGCCCAGTACTATTGAATGTTGCCACTATACTACTGGATCCTGTACTACCTGCTAGTATCTTAACACTCTTACCATTCTTAATAGTACCAAGCACCAAGTTACCGCCTTCATTGGAAGTTGTTGTACCTTGTACATACACCCAACTATCACTTGGGCCTGCTGCTGTACCTACACTGTTAGCCTGTGTGCCATCCCACCCGTGGCCAGCGATACCTATGTCAATATAGTTATTAGTATCGTCACCTGTATCGTTAGTTGCTACCCATTCTGTGCTTGCTTGAGTACCATGATTTAAGTTCTGGAAGTTGTTCTGAATGTAGTCATTAACATTTGCACTTGCTTGGAACACGGTTGCAGGTAAAGGAGTGTATCCTGCTACACCTGCATACAATGCTCCAACTCCGGATGTATCACCGTAGAATGTACCTGTGTTACCTGTAACTTGTGTAGTAGCAGATGATATATATGTGAATGGTCCGTTGAATGTAACTGGACCATTAACTACTAATCCACCTACACCAATTGTCGCTGTGTTGGTAACAATCTCTCCATCATAGGTCAGCATTGCTGCCATAAAGTTAGCATCATTCCAGGCTTCGGTTTGTACGCTAGTATCTGGGAATGTTAAATTACCGTTGGTGAAAAATGTCCAAGTAGGGCCATTGATACCGTCTGTTTGAATAGTAAGGTCTGTGTCGGCTGTTAAAATAGGACTACTACTATTTGGAGTTACTATGAAGTTACCCGGGAATGTTGTTCTACCATTCCCACCAAATGTCCATTTGTGGTCATTGCCACCAGTACCTCTTCCAAGCATAGCATCAGTAGTTTCTATACTAATGTCTACTAGATTACTAAGAGTGATTGCGGCTCTATCATTGGCACCTTCGTCTGAATATACTCTAATGATACCTTGGTTACTAACATTTGGAAAGTTGATCCATTTAGCACCTGTATAGCCAGTAGAGCCATCAGTTATGAAACGTCCGCCTGGCAACATTGTTATATTGCCCGGTGCTGTTAGTGTGCCATTTTCAGTTAATATTAAACTAGCAGTACCTGTAGTTAATCTATCGAGTGATAATGTGTTGTTAGATATTATATTTCCATCTACTACTAAATCACCGGATACATATATACTAGCAGTAGTATCAACGGTGGATATAGTAGTACCATCTATAGTTAATCCATCTAGATATGTGCTCGGTGCAGGCACCTCAGTTGGACTTAGATCCATCCATGTATTATCGTATCTAATATATCCACGGCCGTCAATGGTATTAAACCATAGTTGTCCTTCAACTCTTGTAGGTGCTGTGCTTGTGGTTGCTATACGGATAACAGAACCGTTAGCGTCTTGTATATCACCGGGGATGGTTAAGGTAGTATCTGTACCAAATGTCCAGGTATGATCTAACACCTCGTCACCAATGCCGGTAGGATCGCCGGTTGTGGTAATGTACATACCATCACGATATCCTACTTCAAGTTGTTCGTTATATTGAACATCCTTGCCGTCTAAATAGACTCTGAACATTGTGGTCCATTGATCAGCGTTTAACCAGCGTATGCTGGATGCACCATCTATACCGTTATCTATATAGATATGTCCGCCGCCATCGCCAACAACGATATCACCTGGTAAAGATAGTGTGCCGCCTGCTTGAAATAACCAAGTGGCTCCAGGTGCTGTTGTTAAGGCAATACTATCGCCTATGATCGTAGAAGTTGTTCCTTGAAGAAAACTGGGTAATGTTAAATTACCATTATTATCAAACTTCCAAGTATAAGCACTTGTACTATATTCTGTGGCAATGCTAACACCAGTATGATCTACCCATACCCAAGATTCTTCTCTATGATTAGAATCAGGACCAATAGTAATACCTGTATAGTTTGCATCACCTGTACCATAAACTCCGCGTAAAGTACTACCATTAATAATACTTTGATCTGGTAATATAATAACACCGTTTGTGTCTAATTCTAATCTATAATGCTGTGTTAGTTGTGTTTGATTTGTACTGTATAGTTTATTAGTGACAATCTTGTTAGCGGCTGTTAGACTAAAGCCTTCGCCAAAATCTGATATTGATACACTACCGCCTGTACCACTTTGATCAGTCCATTCTAATATTGTACCACTTGCAGGCCAAGTTAATACTTGTCCTTCTTGTCCTGGAAGATTAGGAAATATATAACTAGGTGTAAACAGATTACCACCTGTGTCAACTTGTACAACATATCCGGCATTTACGATAGCATTAGAAGTTGGAATGGTTGATATATTACGACCGGACCATTTGGCGCCATCATATGTATATACAACTCCGTTGTCACCTGTATAGGTATCACCTATTTCTAACGGATCACCATTATCTCTTGTGTTTGGAAAATTTAGTATTGCCATTATAATTCCTGTTATCTTTTACCAACCGCCAACGATTGCACTTCTTACCCACGTATTTGTATCAACACACACATATACGTAAGTTGCATCACTGGCTACTTGTCCCGGAATACCATTTGATGAACTAGTTGTTGGAGGTGCTACCATCTTATATGTTGGTCCACTACCCCTCGGTGGACTTGCATCTACCCATGTGTTTTCAAAATAAACATACAATCTGCCACTGGTTGAATCATACCATGTGGTTCCGGTGCTTGCTGTGGATGGAGGTTCTGACCCTGCTTGTGTTATCGCTAGGTTAACTCCATAGGTTAATTCTTTTGTGGAAGTATTGTAATATATAACATTGCTAGTTGGTGTATCACTTCTTACTGGGTTAATATATAACCCTGCATTCGAACTGTTGACGCTAGAAGTTGTAGCATTGATAATAATGGAACTAGTAGTTTGATTTATAGTTCCAGCGTTATTACCTATAGCAATAGCAAAATTACCTTGATTTAAGTTTCCAGCATTTCTTCCAATTGCAATTGCAGCAATTCCTTGTAAATTTCCGCCAGCATTTGTTCCGATTGCTATTGCACTACTACTTTGGGTACTAGTTCCTGCATTTGATCCAATTGCTACCGCACTGGCTCGTTGATTATTATTTCCAGCATTATTACCTATAGCAATGGAAAAACTACCTTGCGTACCAGTTCCAGCATTATAACCAATTGCAACAGCACTAGATCCCTGATAATCGCGTCCTGCATATGTTCCAATTGCTATTGCATAATTACTTTGAGTATTTGCAGCCGCACTGTTCCCAATGGCAATTGTGCTTATATGTTGATTCAATGTTCCTGCACTATCACCTATGGCTATACCATGCATTTGTTGATTATAGCGGCCAGCAAAAGGACCAATAGAAATAGCATGATCACCTTGACTAGTTTTTCCCGATTCTATTCCTATGGCAATCGCCTGAGTTCCTTGGTTTGTATTAGCAGTATTTGATCCTATTGCTATTGCATTAAGACCTTGAGCAGATGCTCCGGCGCTTGCTCCGAGAGATATATTGCCACTTTGAACAATAATTAAAGTTGTTGTAGAACTATTAATTATGTCAACTACTGAAAATTCACCAGGTACAGCATTTATCGAAGTATAACCATTATTCAATTTTATACTATCAAACTGTACGGTGTTAAATGTGTTTAAATCTTGGTTGTATGAACCAGCACTACCAGTATAACCAATTACATCACTAGCACTACCAGTATATCCTATTGAGCCAGTACTACCGGTATATCCGATTACTTCACTAGCACTACCTGTGTAACCAATTGATCCTTGTGTACCAGTACTACCAGTATAACCTAATGCAGCATATGCACCGGGAATACCCTGTTCACCCTGACTGCCTGTGAATCCTGTAATTCCCCTACTACCAGTATATCCAGCAACTGGTATTGCAGGATTAGTATCTATCCAAGAAGAATCAAAATATATGTAAGTTCTTCCACTAAAATCATCATACCACAATGTTCCTTCTACGGGATATCTTGGAGGAACAGACCCTACAGTGGCAATGGACGTACTGGTTGTGGTAAGTGTACTAAGATAATTGTTTAATCTTAAAAAATTATCATTAACTTTGGTAAACGCAGATCGTATACTGTCTCCATCTCTTGAGTTTGCACCTGAACCTGTGTTTATAATCTGAATAGTCATGCTAGATCCCTGTTAATTTTAAATCTATAATGCTATTTAGTTTGGATTTTTATAATCCGAATGTAAATAACTCATGATCATCGAAACTAAAAAGATTACTACTACATACACAAGAATCAGTAAATTGAAAAATGCACACTCTTATAGTAGAATTAAAACTATGGCAGTGATACAATGCGATAACTGTCAATCCTTGTTTGAAAGAGAGCAAGGGTCTATGGATCACAAAAGACTCAGCAATGAATATTTCCATGTGTGTTCTAATTGTAACTCAAAACAATTTGCCCAAAAGAAGGGTGTGGAACGTAGACAACTTTGGAATATATCAGTAGATAGCGACCTTAAGATTTAGGTTGCTCGTTTGTCATAATAATGTTATAATAGTACTGTTTTATTACAATAAATAGTGTTATCATGACTTGCCTAATACTTAATGCTGACGCAGCACCTATTTCTGTACTTCCACTGAGCACAATTCCGTGGGAAGAATCCATACGATATCTTGTATCGGATAAGGCCACGGTGTTGGAATGGTATGAAGATTGGATTGTACACAGCGCAACCTGGGAAACTCGTGTGCCCGCTGTTATGATCTTAAAGGAATACCAAAAGAAGAAAACATCTGTACGGTTCTCCAAACAGAATGTATTCCTACGTGACTTGTTTACTTGCCAATACTGCGGTATTGATGTGACTAATAAGACAGCAACGTTGGATCACGTATTGCCAACTAGCCACGGTGGTAAGACTACCTATGAGAACTGTGTTTGTGCTTGTGCTAAATGCAATGCCAATAAAGGTAATGACAAGCGTATTGTTCCACAGGTAAAGCCATTCAAGCCTACATACTTCCAATTAGTTGATAAACGGAAGAAGATGAAGTTTGATTTGCGCCACCCAAGTTGGGCAGCATACTTAGAATAAAGAATAGCACCTCAGGGTGCTATTTTTTTATGACCATCTTAATATAAACCACATTAGGTGTTTTTCTTTTGCAAAGTAAAAATACCCGTTGGCTCTAAAGTATTCACCAAATTTAAAAGTTTTGGTACACCAGCGATCTGCCTCAAGCCACTTATCATCTTGGGCAATTTTGTAGGGCATTTTGACTCGTTTGGTTCCGTAGTCAACGATTAACATTATCCAAACTTTAAGAGAAACATTAGGTATTTTTTAGTATAAATAAAGTGAGGATCGCGATGCTACCAACATCCACCCTCTCTAAAAGTTTTGAAGGAACTATCAGCATGTCTTTCAAACTATAAAAAGCTAAGATGGGAAAAATATAGAGAAGATAAAACTTATCTTTCTCGAAATATGATTCTACCTCTGGTTAAATCATAGACGCTTGTTTCTACTCGAACTTTATCACCTAATAATACTTGAATCTTATTCTGACGCATTTTACCACTGATATGTCCTAAAATAACATTATTGTTATCATCTAACCTAACTCTAAACATAGCACCGGGTAATACTTCTTCAATTTTTCCTGACATTTCAATGCAATCTTCTTTTGCCACTTAAACAGTTTCTCCTTTTAAACCTTTAATTACCAATTCTTTGGCACGTTTATTTAATGCTTGATCTTCGGTAATATGTATATGTTGAGCCATCCAAACTACATGTTCGATCAAGGCTGCTTGCCCTTCTTCAGTCCACTTGCTATATTGAGGACCAACTTCACTACGGTAGTAGAACTTTCTATTGTTCATTAGTTCGCTGATACCACCGTAGAGGATATCCTTTAATGCAGGTTTTTCCATATTAAATTTTCTCGCCAGCCATAAAGCCTCGGAACCGGAGAAAGCGCGGAAAGCGTAGGCTATAAGTGCCATCTTGATTCTGTGTAACAGCATCGGCTCTTACTTCCACAATTTGACGATTAAGAGTATCACGGTTAGCCCAAAACTCAGTTCGATCACTGTCGCTAAAACCGCTACCGACATTAACTCGTACATCCCGACCTTCGTCGATGCCGGAACAAACAAGAGCTCCCAGCCGTCCCACATTCTTACCAGTACCTTCTTCAACATCAGTGATCTCCAAACTTACTTCAATAAATGGTTTCATCTTCAACCAACTAACGCTGCGTTTGCACTCGTAGGGCGCATCTACACTTTTGATCATAATACCTTCAAAGCCTGTTTCAATAGCGTCTTTGTTATATTCTTTAAATTCTAGTTCACCTACATAACTATCAAGGTCAACTTCTTTCTGTGGAATAATATCAATGCTACCAACTTTATCAAACATAGCCTTCATACTACGTAGTAGATTGCTACGACGTTTTTGACCCAACATACTTTCGCCACGTTGGAATTCACTTAATGGCAAGATATCAAATAGCATCAAACGTGCATCTTCACTGTTGACATCACTCTTACGATGTACCTGCTTCATCAATGCTTGGAAACTTGAACTGACCATTTCGCCATCAAGCACCATGCTACGATCAAACATATCAATATTTGATTCAATGGCTCGAGTGATGTGTCCAAAGTTTTCTAGAATTGTGCCGTTTCGGCTGTACATCACTGCTGTTTTGTTCTCAGCGTTGACTACAGTGATAACCCGTACTCCATCTAGTTTGGGTTCAAGTAGTTTCTTACCTGCAATTTTCTTTTCGTGATTAGCACCATCATGTGCTAGCATACATTCAAACACCGGCACAGATTTGATTGTTGTATATGCTTTGAGCACCTTGTTTACAGTCTTTTCACTGACACCGCAACGTAGATCTTTGATAAGGATACGGCGATACCAATCATTCCATTGTTTTTGTGTACTTGCACTCAGGGCTAGTTCAATAGCATCACGAGCATCATGTCCGGTAAGTTGCCTAGTTGCCAACAAATGAGCAAGTTCTTTAAAAGCAGACCATGGAAGGCCTTGCCCATCCGGACCAGCGTGTGTAGGTATTTTCTTTACACCAAAAGTATACAGACTATCCAACGCCATTCGCATACCTTCAAACAATTCTTCGTTATTACTTTTGGCTTCAGCATCGATAATGCCTTCTTTGTCCAGTCGACTAGAATGATCTTCCAAAATACGGATAATGCTATCGCAATTGCTCATAATTCCTCTGTGATGTTTGTTGCAATAGTAATATTATACTGTATTTTACCACTATTGTCAACCGATTGTTCATTAAACGGAGAAACTACTTCCACAGCCACAAGTGGTCTGAGCGTTTGGGTTGTTAATTACAAAGTTTGAACCCATTAGTTCTTCTTTATAATCCACTGTTGCACCCTGTAGATATTGCATACTCATAGCATCCACTAGCATGGTCATTCCGGGTTGTTTGATAACAAAATCATCTTCGTTTTGTTCTTCATCTAGAGTGAATCCATAATTGAATCCACTACAACCCCCACCTTGAATAAAGGTTCTTAACTTCAATTGTGGATTATTTGCTTCTGCAAGTATATCAGCAATTTTAAGAATTGCGCTATTCGTTAAGTGTATCATACAAGTATTTACACAATAAATATCAGGTCAACAAAAAACAAATTATGAAATACTGGTCTAGAGAAAATACAAAAGAATGGATTGCTCAACTAGAGGATCGGCTCGAAGACATTGCACACTATCTTCAAAAAACAGAAGAATGGTGTAATGAATACGGTGTTGAAGATGACAGGGTGGCTTTTATGTGCATGTTCCTAACATGCATCTGGGTCAGTCAACTTCGAGACGAAGATATAACCTATGTTGAACTTATGGAAATGCTAGGTATCGAAGACTCAGAACCAGGTGCAGAAAAGTTCTATGAATTAGATGACAAGTATTTGAATCTAACGCATATAGAACTGTTAGAAGAAGCAGTGGCTTCGTTTAACCCAGACGATTAATTATTTGCCGTCGTAGTCTTTAACAGGGCCACCGTGAATGGTGCTCTTAGATTTGCGACCTTTGAGTTTAACTCCAGTACCTGTAACACCTTGACGGCCAGTACCTGCTGTATGATCAGTATCATGTTTAAGCAACCCGTGACTTACACATTGTGCATAACGGACATTGCTTAAACGTGATCGCCCAATTGAACATTGACTAGCAGTGGGTGCTGCAATTGTTTTTTCGGTGAGTAATTCTGATATTCGCATCAAGTATTTATTACTTGAAAAGAATTAGTCCCATAATTAATGTTTGAGCAGCAAAACCCAAACAGATCGTAGCAATATACAAGAAATTGCGTTCAATTAGACTCTTAAAGAACAATGTAAGTAATCCACTCCATACGAATACCATAAGATCCACAGGGGGTAGTTTATCACTTTGCGCCATTAGTACAGCCAATAGCGTGGGGATACTGGCAAAATGTAGCAGAATAATAGTCACCCAACCTAGTGTATGGGCACTGATATGTCCAAGATGATCACGGAAGAATACATAAATTTTGTTAGGTACGTTTCCGACCATGTCTAGAAATGCTGATTTCATTTTACTTCCTTACTTGTAAAAAATGTGATGTCCAATTTTAGCCACTTGCTCTTTTTTCCAGTGTGGATCTACAAAATCCGCATGGTAGTATAGAGCATTCTTCAAACTAGGTAAACGATAGTCTTCTAGTAGAACTTTTTGAGCAGCAATCATACTTTCGTTATAGTTTGCACGATTAGTAGGTCTAAATGCCACTTCTCTATCGCATACCCAAGAGAATTGACATACTACTCGTTCGTAGAACATGTTCTTTTG
>JAUKPS010099382.1:0-28516 GCA_032273165.1 Chlorellidium tetrabotrys | reverse complement strand
GCATGCTGACCATAGCTTTGCCTGCTGGCGAAGTCATATCGAACGATTCTGTTGCTGAGACTAGAGAGACTCCAAGCAAGCTCAATTCTTCAATAGTAGAAATTAGGTCAGATAGATTTCGCCCCCAGCGATCCACTTTCCAAACAACTACCACGTCTATTTTTCGCCGACGAGCTGCTTCCATTATTGTCTCTCGCTCAGGTCGTGTTGCTCTGCCTGAGGCTATTTCCGAAACTACCATGGTGACTGACCAGCTTCGCTGCCGGGCAAGGCTTTTCACAGCTTTCATCTGCATTGGCAGAGTATTTTGCTCTTTAGTCGAGACCCTGGCATATAGTGCGGCACGCATGATTTATATCTTCCAGGTGTCCAAAAACTTCCTGAGAAAAACTATAACCGAAAGCCCAGAGGTTTAGGCTTGCTTTTTTTAAATTTTGGTGTCCAATAACTATAGTTATCGGGCACCAAGGAGCAATTTTTTTGGAGCCAAAAGTAGTCGCCCTTGAGCGCTATCAAACCATTGAGCCGTATCTTCAGGACAGAGCTACTCTTGCGGAGATTTCAAAACAGTCCGGGGTAGCAATAAGCACACTATATCTTTGGGTAAAGGTCTTCGTGGCGACTGGTCTCGATGGGCTCGCGCCAAAACAAAGACGCGACAAGGGACAACGCCGAGCGGTCTCACCAGAACTGAAGGACCTCATCCAAGGTCTTTATTTGAGAACACCGCCAGTTACCATAAGCGCGATCTATCGCGCTGTCTGCGAGGTTTGCCAGAAAAACAATTGGCGGAAACCAAGCTACGATGTCGTTCACGAAATCATTGCCGATGTCCCACCGCCTCTCAAAATCTTGGCACACCAAGGACTTAAGGCTTACAAGCAAGCATTCGGTCTTATCCATCGATTTGAAGCCGATCGGCCAAATGAGATCTGGCAGGCTGATCACACACCCTTAGACATACTCATTCTGAACTCTAAGAATGAGCCAATGAAGCCATGGCTAACAATAATAATTGACGACTACAGTCGAGCCATTCCGGGTTATTTTTTAGGATTTCAGCCACCGTCCTCAATGCGAATTGCCACTGCGCTGAGACAAGCAATCTGGCACAAAGACCACGAGAACTGGAAGGTATGCGGTATTCCTGAAAAATTTTACTCCGACCAGGGCAGTGACTTTACCTCTTCGCACATAGATCAAGTTTCGATCGATCTCAAATTCGAGACCATTCAAACAGAAGCAGGAGATCCACAAGGCAAGGGCAAATGCGAAAGATTCTTTCTCACCATAAATGAAATGTTGCTTTCGTCTCTACCTGGATACTCACCCGAAGGAGAGCAAAATGCTAAGGCAATCCTCACGATTGAACAACTGGAAGAACGACTTCGGCAGTGGTTATTGACTGAGTACATGACGAATATACACTCAGAGACAAATGCTTCTCCAAAAGATAGATGGGAGTCTTTTCCATTCGTCCCAAGGCTGCCAGAGTCGCTCGAACAGCTCGACCTACTGCTTCTAACCGTAACAAAATGTCGCCGAGTTCGTCGTGATGGAATTCGTTTCTCCGGCTTCCGATACATGGACGCTCAGCTTAATGGCTACGTTGGAGAGGACGTCACAATCAGATTCGACCCTCGTGATCTTTCCTACATCCGCGTTTACAAAGACAACGTACTGGTCTGTAAAGCATACTGCTTCGAGCTTTCTGGAAAGACCATGAGCTTGCAAGAAGTTCGGCAGGCTCGCAATCACGAAGCAAAAGCTCAAAGGAACCTGCTGAATGAGCTGCTCTCCACAGCAGACAAACACTCTCCCCGACTTCGTTATGAAGCCCCGCCCGCGGTGCCTTCCAATATAGCCCCTTCGGATTATCCCAAACTGAAAATAAGGAGGTTTGCCTGTGATCTGGACAGAGAGTCCAAGACCGTTTCTGATGACAAGCCAATATAAGCGATTCGCAGAAATATGCAACATGAGTGAGTCTCAGAAATTCATTGCTCTTTTCTACGGCAGGACCGGATTGGGCAAGTCGGAATGCGCATTGCATTATGCCAACTGGCGCACCGTTGAACCATTGCTGGATAATTCTGCCCCAACACAAGTCATTCCAAAGTCAGTCGTTCAGTGTGGTGCCGCCATCTATACTCCCGAAGTTGGGGCTACTCAAAAGATGGTTCAGTCGGCAATCGCCTTACTTCGCAACAGATTCGACGATATCGTTGACCGGGCATCCTCCTGGCATAGCTTCGAAAGCGGACCATTCGCACCACATAAGTATCTCAAACTCCTTATCATCGATGAATCTGACAGGCTGAAACCTGCTTCTCTCGAGTACATTCGTGACCTCTACGATCGCACCAATCTTAGTATCTTGCTTATTGGTTCTCCCGGCATTGATCGACGACTCAAGCGCGCCTCGCTTGGTCAGCTGCATTCTAGATTCAGCCTGGCTTATGACATTCAGCCACTCAATACTGAAGAAATGCGATTATTTATCAATCTCAAATGGGAGGAACTCAACCTGCCACTATCAGCCGATGATGCGGTTTCCAGTGCCATCATGCGAATTGCAAACGGCAACTTTCGAGCACTTCATCGAATCTTTTCCGAGATAAAACGGCTTCAAAAGCTAATGGCGCCATCATCAATCGCGGGCACAGGTGACTTGCATACCCCAACCGGCAAGCACAATTTAGAAACACCGAAAAAAATGAGCTTAGAGGAGATAAAAGAGGTCACGCAGCAATTTGGCTCAGCGGCTAAATTGGCAAAGGAAGCCAATTTTGATGGAATAGAAATTCACGGAGCTTTTGGTTATTTGATAGATCAATTTTTGCAAGATGTTAGCAATCATAGAACCGACAACTATGGTGGCTCCACGGAAAACCGTAGTAGATTTGCTTTAGAGATACTTCAAACCGTATGCAGTGTCTGGGATTCAAAACGAGTTGGCATTAAACTGTCGCCGAGCAATACGTTTTACGGAATGGGAGACTCAAATCCTGAGCTGATCTTCGGCTATTTGCTTTCTGAACTTAATAATCTTGGACTGGCCTACGTTCATATGATGCGACCGACACCAGAGGACTTGAAAGCCGGACAAACAATTGTTGACACGCTTTCATTCGCTCGCAGATTCTATAATGGAACTCTGATAGCTAATGGAGGCTTTGAGAAAATTGAAGCCGAAACCGTTATCGAAACAGGCTTAGCTGAGCTTGTTTCTTTTGGTAGACTATTTCTTGCAAATCCGGATCTACCTGAGCGCTTCCGCTGCAATGCTTCTCTGAACGATGCGGATGGCCGCACTTTCTATGGTGCTGGTCCAGATAGCATCAAGGGATACACGGACTATCCTTCTCTGGCAGAAACGTTAGCCCGAGGATGATGAAAGTCACGCAAAAGATTGTCCGAACAGAGAACCGGAACTGGCGTTCTCGGCCCGCCGTCATCGCACCGTTGAACTTGGTCGTCCCCGCACTTGCAGGAGTTTGAGATGTCTCATGAACCCATCGTCACCGACCGCACTGAAAACAGCAATGCCGATGCCATGACGGTGGCCGGCCAGGTGCTGCTGGTCAATCTGTTCACCCCCAAAGTGGGCATGGCCGACGCCTTCATCGCGGCACAAACCGGCGAATATGTCCGGCTCAAGGGACAGATAAAGGGCTGGATCGGCAACAGGTTGGGCCGCACGGTCGACGGTAGCGACCAATTGGTCAATGTGGCGCTGTTCGACAGTATGGAAAATTACAACGCCTGGCGCGACAGTCAGCTGTTTGCTGATCACCTCAAAGTGATCCGCCCCTTCGTCGAGAAGTCTGCGCCCGGCATGTATGAGCTTCTCTACAGCGCGGGGGACTTGTAACTGTCGCAATCGGCCTGACCGGTCGGCGGTTCGTTGTCGGGGGCGGCACTGGCGACGTGGGTGGAAATCGTCGCCGCCCTACTCGCCGCTGGTGGTGTTCTAAAGTTCACTCAAAAAGGATTACTCAATGAAAGTAGCGGGTTCAACAATATTTGTCACGGGCGCCAATGGTGGAATAGGGACCGAATTGGTCCGCCAGCTATTGAAGCATAATGCAGAAAAAATATACGTCGCGGCACGGGACTTCGAAAAGCTTGCGAATTTAATCGAACTGGATCGGGAGCGAGTGAAACCGATCGCTTTGGACGTCACAAATGATGAGCAAATAGCTGCCGCAGCCAAGCAGTGTCAAGACGTACAAATTGTCATAAACAACGCCGGGATTTCGCTTAACCAAGGCATTATTTCTGCAATAGATACTTCCATTCTTCAAAAAGAACTGGAGGTTAATTGCTTCGGCATGATGAAAATGTGTCGTGCGTTCGCTCCAGTTTTAGCAAAAGCTGGCGGTGGTGCCATAGTCAACATGCTGTCGTTGCTTGCGAAGGCTCATTTGCCATTTAGTGGCAGCTATAGCGCATCCAAAGCTGCAGCTCTGTCATTAACCCATGGCGTTCGAGCAGAACTGGCGAGCCAAAAAACGCTGGTAATAGCCGTTATGCCAGGCACTGTTGACACCACTTTGGCGAAAGATTGGCCAGACCCTAAAGTGGCACCTTCTGAAGTG
Source organism: Chlorellidium tetrabotrys (assembly GCA_032273165.1). Classification (NCBI taxonomy): domain Eukaryota; class Xanthophyceae; order Mischococcales; family Botryochloridaceae; genus Chlorellidium; species Chlorellidium tetrabotrys. Next base: position 23,915 of record JAUKPS010099382.1, on the reverse strand, counting down.
GCTAGAGAGACAGTCGAAGCTATCGAGAATGGCGTAGAGGATGTTTATCCGGGCGAGCAAGCAAAGCAGATTTCAGCGCAGCTGCTATCTGATCCAAAAGGAGTAGAGAAATATATGGCTCGATTTCTTCCTGGAAAAAGTCTTGCTGAGATGAACGCGTAGCTCTTTGCTGTAAGAGCCGTCGAGTTAATAAATGCTTGCATATGTTTTTGGCTGTGTGTCCTAGACCACATGGCAATACTGGACTAGAGCTGAAATACAGATTTCGAAAATTTAGGAATCAAGCAATCAAGCAATCAAGAAGTTCCCAGTATGACTGCGTTCTACTGCATTCGCAGAGCAACACGAAAATCACCCAATTTTGAAACGCTTACCGAGCATGGCTTTGCGGTATCGTATTGCATCTGGTGACAGCTTCGTTATCCCCGTGCCATTCAAAGCCCTAGTTTTTTCGCCTGGTGGCTGTCCAAATCGTCCATCTCCGAAATGGTTGTCTTTAGTATTTGATACTGCTCTTCGCAGTCCACGCAGATCTTTATGTGATCATCAATGAGGATTAATGCTTCAGGCACGGACGCCCCGGGCAGCTGGCTTTCAGCGAACTCTGCCATAGCGTCAAAGCAAGCATCGCAGTCCAGTTCGGTCTCATTAGTAAGCACCAAAGCTCTTAAAAGTATCTTGACTTTACTCTGATCTAGTAGCATTACTCTTGCTCCATCGCCGTAGTCAGGTCGTCTAAGCTGTAGCCTTTGGCAGTTAGACACTGAAGTAATTTCTGTCGCGCATCGAAAGTGAGCTTGTAGATAGCACCGCGAGACACTCCCATTCTTGATGCAATTTCCTGCAGAGGCATGCCATTCAGCTCGGCTATCAGTGCGGTTCTTTGCTTGAGTGTCAGCTCGCCATGAATTAGCGAATCTACTAATTCGATTGTTGATTGCCTTTGTGCTTCAAGTTCTGGGTTTCCTCGGCTAGAAGAGTTTTCTATAGGTTCTTGCATTTGAGTTAAGTCCTCTAACGACACGTTGCTCCAATGTCTCTTTCTTAGTTCGCTCAAAGCCGTATTAATCGCTATCGATATAGCCCATGTTGAAAACTTACTTCGACCTTGGTAGCTAGATATTTTCGTCAAGACTGCTATGGTTGCTGATTGTACAAAATCTTCTTTGTCTTCAGCACTCACATCAAACTTGAACATCGCGCGGTTGAGAAGATGTTGCAACTCCTTTGTAGCTGCTTCTCTTTCTTGTCCAGTCAGTCGCTCAACCCACTCAGCGTCGGAAGCTGATAACATAAATCACTCAGACCTCTTTTTATCCATAACGCTTGGTTGAAGCGCTCGACGTTCTCTCTCGAACACTCCTATGATACATCGACTTGGTAAACTCTTACCTCGAAAACCACATTATCAAAGCCGTGCGTTAAATTCTGAAATCTCCTTGCTTTTAAGAGCGCAGTAGTTGACTCGGTCTTGGTGACATTTAGAACTAGACTGAACCTTGCGACGAAATTATTTTCGAAGAACGATGGCATTGGACAAGTTGTCTGCATTTGTTTGAAATGACGGGCGTTCAGAATTGTCCTGTTTGATATCGGCTAGCCAATTGTCGATTGCCGATAGAACCTCAGCCCTTGGATGCTTTACTTCAAGAAGTAAGTGGCCGGCTCCGCAAAAGACTTCCAGTTTTTTTTTGGAACTGGTTGCGTGATTGACTAACAACTCTGAACCGCGAAGGCTTATAATTTTGTCTGCCGATCCGTGGAGAACTAGTATTGGAAGGTCTGGAGATAGATTTGATACTTCCGATTTGGCACGAGAGAGAAAGCTGCGTATTCGTAGAAGTTCTCTAAGCGAGGTAGTTTTTCTCGAAGATTTATCTTGTAAGACAACCTGACCATCAGCGAAATTGTCGCTACTATTTTTTTCGATGAAGGCTTTCAATTGAAGCTTTGTAGCTGGATCTAGAACGGATAGGAGCAACTTAGGCGCTAATTTCAACCCGGCGAGTGCTCTGAAACTAAGCGCTGGTGCTGAAAGTATTAGTCCGTTTATTTCGCTGGCATTTCTGGATGCATAATCGATTGCCAGAGCGCCGCCTAAACTCTCACCCAAAAGGATGAGCGGCACATCAGGGTGCTTATCTTTTATTGACTTAATCTGTGCTTCCACAAGCTCAAGGCTCGCTTCGCTGCGAAAGGTACACTTAGCTGATTTCGCCAGGCACTGCATCCCATATCCAGGTAGATCCGGAGCTACGACTAAAATATTTTCGGCTGCAAGAGTTTCTTTGAGCGCATCAAAAGTAGAGCCGTGCATCGCCATTCCATGAAGCGCAAGGACGATTAATTTCGGACGAACATTGATCTTGTCGGCCATGTCTACTTCAGATGAGTTCTTCACCTGACCGGTGAGTAGACTGACTGGATTACTCAAGGCTGGCTGTACACTTTGAAGTGACACAAGCAAGGTGCTCGCAATCGATAACAATATTTTTTTGCTGAACATGATAGTGACCCCGAAGAAAACAGGAGCTATTTTGCTCCCGGACAATGGTTGATGTGTTCGAATAAATGAAGCTCAACTCTGCTACCAAACAGTGAGCCGAAGATCGTTAAAGCAGCCATAATTGATAGCTCTACGACTTTTTGCCTTGGCAAATAATTAAGTAGTTTCACGGTTTTTCCTTTTGAAGACGAGAGGCTGTCAAGCGAACAAGCGTCTTTGGGTATTCTGTTATTTATTCAGCTCTCAAGCCGATTGTGCGTATAGCGACACCCAGCAGCACAATGTCTTTAAGGAGAAATTGACCAGGAACTGTTAGTGCGGGAATTAAACCGGCGACAGTACCGTCAACAACACCAGGAGTCGTGAACAGAAAGCTGAGCGTGGTCAAAAACATACCAGTACCAAGCACACCGCCTAATCTCCGAGCAGACCGATTTACAAAGCCGAACAATAACAAACCGACGATAAACAGCTCTGTTAGCCCAACAACGTTCGAAAATTGCTGCACTGTCAAATAGTTAAATGCCCATCCCGATAAAGGGCTGTGTCTTGCAAATGGTTCTATTGCGCTAGCCTCAGCCGGAGTGAATTTCAAGAGTCCTATCCAACCTATAACTACGGCTAGACCTCCCGAAGCAAGTAAGTCTCCGACTTTCTCGCTGACCACGCTGATGCGTTCAACTAAATTTTCTTTGTCAGAGACTTCTGAAGACGATTTTGAATCTAAATATCCTACAGCGTTCATAATGCAAACCTCTCTTGGTGTTTTGGAGCTTTCGAGAGGTTAGAGGTTTTAGGAAGCGATATATTACCCCTCAAATAGCGAGCACTTCGAAGCCAGTCTCTGAGCAGAAAAGCCAACAAAGCAGCCTCTACTGCTCAATAGGTTGCCCTTCCTCTTATGTGTCGGCAATTAAAGTCCTTACGCGTTCTTGAATGGAAGGAATTACTTCCTGCTCGAACCACGGATTTTTACGAAGCCAGATATTGTTTCGTGGGCTCGGATGAGGCATAGGAACATGACTAGGCCAATATTCGCGCCAAGCTTTGACTGTTTCGGTTAGATTTTCCTTTTGCTTTTCAGCCAGGTGATAGTCCAGAGCATACTTGCCGATAACAAGCACCAGCCCAACTGTGCTCAGCTGATTTAATACCTTCTCGCGCCATTCCTTGGCGCATTCCGGCCTCGGTGGCGCATCACCAGAGACTCCAGCTCCTGGATAGCAAAAACCCATCGGCAAAATCGCGACCTTTTTAGAATCATAAAATTGGTCATTTGTTAATCCGAGCCAATTACGCAGCCGATCCCCGCTTTGATCGTCAAACGGTATTCCGCTCTCATGCACTTTTTTGCCCGGCGCCTGCCCTGCTATCAATATTTTTGCAGAACTAGCCACTTGCAAAATAGGACGTGGACCAAGTGGCAAATGGTCTCGGCAAATGTCGCAGGTTCGAATATCTGAAATTAGGCTATCAAATTTGTTTTTTGACATGTTGTCTTTTGTCCATCTCTTTTTTGACTTCTCAGGGTTTGGATGATGCGATGATTCAACTGTACTCAGGACACGCATCCAGACAGTCTTTGAAGTCTACTCTCGTATGAGCTTGGCTGCAGCGCAAGAATACGATCAAGCAATCAAGAAGTTCCCAGTTTGACTGAGTCCTACTGTCTTCGCAAAGCAGCGCAAAAATTTCCAGATTTTGAAACATTTGCCCGGTAAGGCTTTGCAGCTTCGTGTTGCCCCTGGTGACAGCTTCGCTATCCCCGTGCCAAGCACGTAAAGATTCTAAAATAACTCGCCAAGAATTCTAAAATAATTCGCCAAGTCACACAGTGCGCCAAATATTTCCGAAAAAACCGTGCCAAATAGCTCCGAAAGTCACAGACAGATACCTAGACATATCGCAAGTTTCCCAGATCAAAACTTGTGATATTGGGCTGTTCTGATGCTATTATGACCCTTGAAATTGTTGTGATATTAGGGAAAGGACAGTGGGCTTTTGGAAACCGACCTCCTAAAAGCAGCATACGCCGCGAATGCTCGGTTCTCGAAATACAAGGTTTGGCTTGAGAAGCAATTACTGTCTGAGCACAGTAAGAGAGCGTATCGGTCAAGGATAGATCACTTCCTGGTGTTTCTGGCGAACCATAACGGCGACTATCGGAATGTGCTGGATGATCCGCAAGAACGTGACTATGCGGTTCGCGACTACAAGGCTTATCTGAAACGGACGCTGAAGATGCAGCCGAATTCGGTGAACAGCGCACTGACGGCAATCGATCACTTTTATCAGTTCCTCGGAATGAAACGAGCAAAAGTACAGCGTGAAGACCTTCCGCAACTTGCGCCAAGAGCATTGACCAAAGAAGAGCAGAAACGATTTATTCGAGCTGCAGAAAGGTCCCGGAGGCCCAAAGACAAGGCGGTAGCATTTCTTCTGTTTTACACGGGGGTCAGAATCGGAGAGTGCGCGGCTCTCGATGTCGATGATATTTCAATTGCCGGCAGGAAACATCGGGTCACCATCCGCAGTGGCAAAGGTGACAAGTATCGTCAAGTTCCGCTGCATACTGAGGCGGTAGCTGCTCTGTCTGATTGGCTGGCAACGCGAGCGGACAAGTTCAAAGACAAGAGAATAGAGAATGCTTTGTTTGTGAACCCTCAAGGAAGGCGGATGTCGACGGCTAGCTTGGATATGATAGTCCGCAAGATCGGTCGGGATTGTGGATTGTCGCTCTCTGCGCATGTCTTGCGTCACACATTTTTGACGAATTTGGTGAGAGCCAAAAATGACTTGGTGATGGTGGCTGATATCGCAGGGCATAAGCGACTGGAAACAACAAGGCGCTACACTCTACCAACAGAATTAGACAGGGAAGAAGCAATAACCAACCTCATGACTGAGGACTGAGACTGCAACTCCCTGCCTTCCGAAGGTCATGGCGGTGCTCGGCCACTTAGCAGTTGCAGTGGTTTGATCAGGACTGTTCTGGTAGCAAGCACGTGCTGATACTTAGCAATAATCGTGGTGAGAGAAAGCTGATCCTCCTCAGTAGGCGAAAGCCGGAGCAAGAACAGCAAGACTGCGAGCACGGCCTTTAGCTCTTGGATATCCAGTTGATCAGGTGAAACAGCCGTGTGTGTCTGAACTTTATGGTGCCAGGCACTATCTAATTGCAGAGGCAGAGAGCTAGCTTTTTTTTGTTCAGCACAACAACCAAGAGTTTCTTCAGCAGAAGGACAAGGCGAGAAATCCTGATCAAGAGAAGACGCAGGAGGATCGGAAGCAGAACAAACTCCCCCCACCACAGCGTTATATACGCCGGTACAGATTGCAAAGAAGCCTTCAGCCAGGTCTTCGTAGTCCTGCCGCCAGAGGTCAGAGTGCTTATATAGGGTGCGTCTGGAGCATTCGGCAGCTTCTTGGAGTTGGACGGTAGTGAATGACCTTTGAAGCTTTTTCAGGCTCTCTACAGCGTCAGTTATGCGCTCACGAGCGTCTGATTTTCTCTTAGCGTTTCCACGAACCCAGGAAACGGGCACCTGCGAAGTGAATGGTGTCAGGTCTTCGCCGCGTTTGTGCTGTGGTAACCAGTGGGTGGCACGTGAGATCTGGGCAATTGCATCGTGACTGCCTTTGTTGATGTCCTTGCTGTGCCCATTGTGTTTGGTGTCAAGAAGCTCGCGTATTACCCATTCCCGCTCGTCTTCGTAACCATAACCCAACGGGCTTAACGGGTGGCTCGGATCGCCGTAGAAGAGGTAATGGGACAAATCATGGATAGCCTCTGCTCGCTGAGAGTCACCGGTGAGTCCAGTTTCGTAGTAACAGCGGCCTTGCCACCACGTGGCGGTGTTGATACCAGGCGGCAGGGACCGAAATATCTCTCGGACATTTGGAGCATATTGGTCGTCGGTTGGCGTGACTGCGGGACGAATGGGAACAACTTTGCCGGTCTGGCGGTGCACTGGAGCGACAACTTCTTGATACAAGGCGGAAAGGCGTTGTATGTACGTCTTGAAGTTCTGGAAGTCCTGAGTCGAGCTGGAATGGTCCCATAGATCCCAAATGAACTGTTGCATTGCTTCAGGCGGGGAGAGCCAATCACGTTCTTCAGCGACTGAAAGGTCAGTATTGAGCCAAGCGAAGCCGGGTTGGAGTGGTAAGCGCAAGCCATAACCAAGAGAGCCATGTCCAGGGTTCGGGAAAACTTCGAGGGTTCCTGACCTAATATCAAAAGTTTTTAGCCGGAGGAAGTCGACCAGGTGGCGCCTGAGGTCGTTTGAATTCATCGGTTCGTCGAAAAACAGATATATGTGCCAGCCGCCACTGTTGCTGGATCTATAGAGTGCCGGCGCTGCAAGTCCTGTTTCGCTCAAGGCGTTGAGAAGGCGGTCTAGGTCGCGCTTATTGTGATACTTGCTGTTTGCGTCGATATCGATGACAGCAAAGCGAGTTGATTTGCCGACGCGGCAGCCGAGGTAAAACTTGGGATGAACACAGGCAGCGGCCTTGAGTATTTCAGTGTCAGTCAAACGCCAGTGTTCGTTCTTTGCCGACAGCCAGGTATCAGCGTTAAACGGCTTATATATGTAGCCGTAACGATGGAAAAGCGCCAGAAATTCAGCAGTAGTTTCATTCTGCGGAAAATATTTTCGGCGTGCAAATCTAGCTGGCGTGCCCGTTGCCGACGGGTACGCACTTAACTGCGCAGACGTAATTGATCCCTCTTTTTCTAATGCGAGGACGTGTTGACCTGAGGGATCAGATCGCTTATTCTGTCGTTAATTCAGGAAGTTTGCCAAAAACCTGAGCTTACAACTAGAAGCGCTGAGATCCGCCAAAGGTCTCAAAAAGACATCGCCCCAAGCGATGTTTTTTGTTTGCTTTGTTGTTTGCCTTTCTAGGGAGCAACAGCTCCAGCGATATCCGTAGAATATGCACCACCTATACTTATCAAGTGGTCGACTGCCACTATATAAGGTGCGCAGAAAATGATCAATACTTTAGATCCACAACCCCGCATCACTAGGGCGATGGCGATAGCGCAGAACTGATCACTCCGTTGGTTCTGCGGCGAAGACCAGCATTGCAGGCTGCTTGGATTAAAGGGCGGATCTGGAGCGAAGAACCGATTATCTGGACACTCGAACCGGCGAACCAGCGACGAACCGGTGCGTCGCTAGCAAATCTATCGCGGCGAACCGAGCGGCGAACACCGCCGCACCGATTTCCGAGACCGAAACCCCTTACCAGGAGGGCAGTCGAGGAGTTGGGTTCGAGGCCAACACGTCTCCCAAAACAGCACCCGCGAACCGGTGCCGCACTAGCGGTGAACCGACGAACTCGGTACGTCGCAGCAACGCGGAACCGAGGAACCAAAGTTCGGGGGTTCGTTCCTGGCTGGTTCGGCGCGGTTCTTCGCTTGGCACAAAGCTATGCCTGTTGGCTTTCGGGGATCTAGGAGGTTCGTGGGTGTTATTTGAAGCAAAAGCTGTGCCGGATCTGAAATATTGATCGGGCAAACATAACTGAGTGAATCCAAGTTGCAATACAGCAGTTCGGCACTGGTTCTTGGGTGGCATGAAAGCGAGTGTTCATCAGAGTGCAGCAAAAAACTTGAAGAGGGGGTTTTGCAGAGATCCCCTTTTACCCTATACTTAAGGTCAGATAAAAGTGCGGGATATCTTCTGTATATTGATACTATATATGGTGGCGTTGTGAGAAATTTATCGGTCAAAGAAGTTGCTGATGTCCTTGGAATTAGTACGAGGGCAGTTCTCAAGCGCCTCAATAACGATCAATTGCGCGGAACGCGCCGCTCGAATAAATTCGGTGTCGAAGAGTGGTCGGTGTACCCAAACAAAGAAATCAGAGCAGCATTAGAATCCGCCGGCAAAATTGACATTCTGGAAGCTGAATACGTTGCGACGAACGAGACTGAATCCGTCCCGGTAGATGCCTATGAAGCCGAAAACGACGAGGTCCAGGACGAACGCCCGGCCGGTTGGTACAGCGAGGAACGGGAAAAGGTTCGCGTCATTGCTGAGGAGCTTATAAAGCCATTGTCGCTGCGGATTGAACAGCAAGCAATTGCGCTCAATGAGAAAGACAGGATCATAGAGGAAAAAGACCGGCAATTGAAGTTATTGCCAGACTTTGAGAAACAGGCAGAGAACGAACGGAAGGCGGCAGAATTAAAGGCGCTTGAGGCTGAGGCGCTGAAGAAGCAGATTGCAGCCCTGGAGATTGAGAAACTGGAAGCTGAAGCAGCGAAAGAGCGGGCCGCGGATCTGGAAAAGGCTCTGGAGCAACTGAAGGCGGAAAAGGACGAGAAAGAACAAGCCGTAGAGCAGAAGCTGGCATTGGTTCAGGAGCAGCTGGAAAAGTTGCAGCGACCCTGGTACAAGAGGATGTTTCAGAACTAGGTCGAGAATATTGCGATGCCGAGCGAAGAAGAGATATTAATTGCGCGCACGTATCGCCTGAAATCCGATGAGTCAATTTTGGCAGCAAAGGCTAGCCTAAAAAAAGCTGGGCATGAGCAGCCGCGCGCAGCGTGTAACCGAGCCTATTACAGTGTGATGCAGATACTGACCGCTGCTGGTTACGAGCGGTTGATTGATGCGGGATTTCCGTATCCGTCGGCGCATCCAGATCACCCCAAAGAAGGACCGAACTGGGGTCACCAGGTTTACCCTGAATTGATGAGCGCTTTTTTGAGGATTTGTGTCGGAAGTTTGGATGCCGAAACTATTTCGTTGCCTCAAGATGTGGATAAGTTGCGGCGATACAGGAACAAAGCTGATTACAGGCATCCTGATAAGATTCCTGTGAGCGAAGCGGAGACAATGATCGTGCGTGCAGAGAAGATTCGTGAATTGGTTTATGGCGTGATCGGTAGACAACTGTTGTGAAATCGCTGGATAGCAGTCAACAAAGATTGGTTAGAAGCTTCTGCGATGAGGCTCGGGAGAGAGTACCCAATCTAAAAATCAAATATGCCCGATCACTGAATGTTGGAATGCCAGCAGTGACACTGGTTTTGCAAGATATAGAAGGAGAAGATGAGGATCGCATTTACGACGCGTGCACCATTGCAACGAAGCTGTCGTTCGATGGGAAGTGCATACTTACGGCTGTTCTGGAAGACCCGCATGATGTGGTATTGCCGGCAGAACACCAAGTAGATTTGAGCTTCTTGCCGCAAGATTACTATGCCAGACCAGGAGAGAAATCAACAAAATCCGGTAAGGATGCCAACTTTGCTCAGAAAGCGGCATTCATGGCAGCTGGTATTGGAATAAAATTTCGTGATTGGTTGTTGAAGCCATTGAAGATCACATCATATGCGATGGCAGGAGCTTTCGCGTGTGTGTGTATGTTTCTGGGACTTAATTACGTGTACACACTGGCGCTACGTGGTGACATTTCCGGCGAATTCGGACGATTCATTTTGATTGCCATGTCAAACCACACCATTGAATCGAAAGGGCTTCAATTAACACCGGAAGAAGCTGAGCGATTAGAGAAATTGGAGAAGCTAAAAAAATTAGAGAAAGAATTGGCGGTCAAACACAGTAAAGAGAAGAAAGATATCTGGCCAGATTTTTTGCAACAATACCCGACGGAGACTCAGAGCGCATTTACAGAGGAAGGGACATTTGCAAGACTCAATCGAGAGATAAACAAGCTCAAGCAATTGATCAAAAAGAATCCACATAACCTTGATAGGGCTGAGGTGCTGACGCTCTTGTCCAACATCCACCTATTAGAGACGGAGTTGTGGAAGGAAGAGGAGTATGCAGGTGAGATTCTGATTAGGAGCAAGCCAACGAGCTTGGTCTATAAAAAATTGGATAGTGATCTGTTGGCGGTGCGGAAAAAACTCTCAGAGGAAAAGAGCAAAAACATCGACAGGGATCAGATTTTCGATACTTTGGGAATTATCAGTGCTCAGGAAACCCAGCAGTGGAAGTTCAATGAGATGCTGAGACGGCATCCAATAGACAACTTGATTCAGCAGCAGAACGATATAGAGGACGAGCACGATCGCTTGATTCATTGAGAGGTTGAGTAGTCCGAAGCGCAAGGGAGTCAGAGACAATCGTCCTGGTAATAAGATTCATCGGGGGTGGCGACAAGTAGCTCCTTCTGATCGGGCCTGAAACTTAGCCTAGTCGCCAATACACCAATATCATCAGCAGCTTTCTCAATAACCGGATCGCGCATGTAGCCAGGAATCTTGTATTCAACATGAAGGGGTATAGCACCGGTTCCGCCACTGATCTTTGTGATCGAGAAGTGGTTGTTTATGTTTTTGGCCTCAATGATAAATTCGTCTAGCAGCCGCACCTGACCGTCAGTAGCTCCTGGCAGAAACTGTTTGATAGAGCCCTTGATGGCTGAACAATGAAGCTCGGAGCAATTGAGCATACCTGTATTGGCGCTATTCGGAGATGGGCTAAATTTAGCTGGTGCTTTGACAGCGCGGGCACCAATTGCGCCTACAAGTCCAGCTGGCAAACAGAGAGCCCAAGCAAAGCCGGTGGGTCCGCATTCTCGTTCAGCAATGCGTTTGCTGTTTGTCATTGCTGCCGGGTCATCATCATGCCATACCGCAGACAGTGACCGCTGGAGCATTGGTTTAGAAGAAAGATCGAAAGCCGTGTGTATAACAGCAGCACCAGCGAGTCCGTGTCCTAGCCATTTAGCAGCGCTGGTGACTAAAGTTACTTTCGAAGAAGCCGCTGCCGATAGGAAAGCGGCAATTGTTGTGAGCAAGCCAAATTTGATTGCTGTTTCCTGAGTATGGTCAAGTAGTTCATTTGGCAGGTCTTTGATGCCGCCAACAATGAGTCCATGGGCAACGACCTGCACCTGGCGGCCGCGGCGGTCCAGGTGAGCCAGGGACTGGCTGGAAAAGTCCCAAGCTTCGTGTACTGCATTGGTGGAAAAGGAAGCGGCCTGAGCCAGCAGGTTGGCGTCTGATTGTATAGAGGAATCGGACATATTTTCTCGTTTTTGGCGGGATTTTTGGGGTAAGGATACAACGTCTGAATTAAAGAGTCTGTGGTGGATTGCCCACTTCAGTCCAGGGCAGCAGTGAACAGCTGGGACAAATCGACGTGTCGGGTTTTGGGTACAAAGCTGTGAGCGTAAGCTACCGGCGCCGGAAGGACATAAAGTACGGAGTAGTTCAGGGCTATGAACTGGCAGCAGTATTTGGAAAAGGCTAAGGCATCCCTGGCAGAAAAGGATTATCAGAGTGCCCAGTATCATTCCACGCTTGCGGTAATGGCGGTCATGGAGGCGGATGGTTATGCGTCTCCCGATTTCACGACGTGCGATAAATTCAACCAGTCGTTATTCAAATCGAAGAGCAGCTTTCAGCCAAAGAGTTGGAAGTTCTATCTTGAAAAATCGAAGGATTCCTTCGCTTCAAAAGATATTGCTGCCGCAAAGTATCAGGCAGCATGGGCCTTCAGGGAAGCTATGAAAGCCGGCGATGAAAAGTCCGCTGCAATTGTTGAGCAGCACCGAACAATGCTCGCACAACATAAAAGCAAGCCGAGGTATCCATACGAAGGCTGGAAGATGTATTTGGAAGAATTGCAGGATGGAATCGGTGGAGAGGATTGGCAAGCAAAATTGGAAGAAGCCTATGTAGACGCACTTGCGGACTACAATGAACAGGCAATGGATGTGCTCTTCAAAATGTTGAATTCTGGCCAGAGTGGCTGGGTTAGCCCATTGGCGAATAAATATAGGGATATAGATGATTGGGGGATGGGATTCAGCGAAGCACGCGACCACCTTCAAAAAAAGAAATACGACGAACTAACGAGAGTATGCGAAAAGCTTTTGATTTCATTGCCTTTGCTGGAGCCGACGGGCAGCGAGAAAGAGATTGCGGAAGAAAATGCAGCTCGGTATTTTCAGCAATGCCTTGTGAAGGTGATGTACATTCAAGCGCAAATACATCACCACCGACCAGAATGCGCGTTGCCATTGCTTGAAGATCAAGAATTTAGGCGCTGGCTGAAATGGAACAATGACCCGGGAATTCGTCAGAATCTGCGCTGTGCGAGTTATTACTTTCAAATCGTGCCATCATTACCGATTCCTGATTGGCTCAGAAACGGTCCACAGCTAAGACTCGATGGGCAAAGCAGTTTGGAAGCAAATTTTTTAGTGGCAGGTTCATTGATTTGGGAAGAGGCGGTGGTTCCGTTTGACTATGACATCTGGCTGCCCTGTGCTTCAACGAAAGAACGCTTCGGTGACGCCTTGCTGGACCAAGGATTCGATCTTGAGGCGCAAGCTTACCGAATCGTCGTAACCAGTGTAATTCCAGACATCGAATATGTTGAACTCGATGCAGAAAAGAAGGCTTCAATAGCGGTGGCACTTAAGAATGTGCGAAAGCATCCGAGCGCAGTAGAGCGATTAGAGCTGGCATCACAGAAGATAAAGAGCGGTCTGGCAATGTTCGAACGGGATGACAGCACGGAAGCTGCATTCGTACACTGGGAGTCGGTGTTGGATAAACAGAAGCAAATGCTGAGGCAATAACCAATGAGCTGGAAGGAAACGTTAAACGATGCGTGCCGATCATACGACGCTAAAGATCTTGAAGCTGCTAAACGGAAAGCCAAGATGGCTATGCGTGAAGCCGCCACAGTAGGAGGCGAAGAAGGCGCCAAAGCCGTCGAGGAAATCCATTCATGGTTGAACATTCTCGAAGAGAAACTCGGCAGCAGTACAGCCGGTGGAAAGTCGAATACTCAACGCCCCGAGAAGGATGCAACAGCAAGCTCTAGTCATGTCCAATCGGGAGCGTCAGCCATTCCACCTTCTGGGGGTCAGACAGTACCACACAAACCGAGTTCATCAAATAAACGTGCTTCTGAGATTATGCAAGGGCTTTGCGGGTTCGCAGGATTAGCTGTCGGATATTTTACTGCGCATGGACCAATGAAAAGTTTCATAGATACACTGCGCATTCCGCATGAGAAGCCCGTCTACCACCCGTCCCAGCAATACAAACTTGACGTTCCGGTTTCTTCAGGTGATGGATTGATAGATCTGATCAACTGGTTGATAGGTACAGCAGCCGTTATCGCTGTAGTTTGGACTTCAGTTTGGATTGGTGCGGGTATTGGTCGTCTCTTAGCATTTCTGGGCAGTGCTTCTATGGAAGGTCTGGAAGAGCTTGCCAACAAAGAAGAGCAGAGACTGCAAGGGCAAAGCAACCCGGTAAAGGATAGCAATGCAACTGGTTCCGACTCGGCGAAAGGCACGGCTAGGTCATTGGGTGATGTCATCGCTGAATTTTTCCGCAGTAGAGATAGTCAGGCCAATGAAGCAGAAGAAGCGCGTCGTCGGCAGGACGCTGCAAATCTTCAGCGCTTCTATCCAGGTGTACCACTTGAAGATGCCTGGGAGCGTTCACAACTGTCCTTCAAGGGAAACTTCATTGAAGGGACGAAACAGTGGCGAATAGATGCGCTGGACGCACGCGAGAAAACATACATAATCGTTTATCAAGATCAAGTAATGGCGACGATCACAAATTTGGGTGGTTCGCTAACAGACCGTGGGACTACAGTAGGTATCAATCAGTCTGGGCAATTGCATTTTCGAGAGATGCACAATGGCACAATGATTACGTTCAGGTGGTTGCCTCCTGCGTTTGGACCAGACGATGTACAACTTCTTATAAAGAATGGACGCGATGGTGATTGGCAATCGGTTCGGACTTGGGTTGAGGCCCGCTGTGCTTCCGTAAGAAATACACCCTATGTGTTCATAGACAGCTACCTGGTGCCACCAAAGCTAGGCGGGCAAACAGATTAGCTATACATCCAACCTGGGATTTCATAGTCTTCTTCACGGTCTTTTTTATCAGTCTCAAAAGGGTCCTGTGATAAGTCTTGCCCTTTGGCGGGCTCGTCCGGCTTTTTCACATCTGCGTCACGAGATTTGAATGGGACCTCGGGCTCTTCGTCGGATTTAGGCTGGCTCGTCGCCTTTTTTGTATTTGGCTTTTGCTCAGTCGCAGCGTTGTGACGAGAAGGCTTTGTTTTAATGGTGGCTCTTTTGACTACGTTAAGCGGCATCGTGAGAGAGTGATCGATAAGATGGTCACCTCGCGTGGGAGGAGGACATTGCTCCTTCGCCCAGTTGTACTCGTCGGGCTTAAATTTGAGTAGTTTTACTGGTGGCAAATTACCGTCGATAGCGGTGGAGAACACCAAGGCGAATTTCTTATCCAGGCTCAGAACCTCGTCAGGGAGCATGAGGTGTCGAGCATACTCACGCAGCTGTGTTTGGCCATTAGCCAAAGTAATGGGATCTGCTGCCGTCTTTTTTCCAAGCGCTTCAGAAATTAGCCGTGCTTGAACGTTGTCGATTGGAGAAGGGGTGAGAAAAATTTTGGTAGCAGTGTTGTTGAAGATAATGCGGGCCTGATTGCGACCGTAGATGTCTTCAAGCTGTGCTTGATCCTGAAAGCCTAGCGAGAACGGAACTTTTGTTTTTCTGATCGTTGTATAGATGTTGTGGAAGCCTGGTATGTAGCCAAAATTAGTGAACTCATCGAGCAAGAATGAAAGCGGATTGGCAAACGGTCTGAATTCCAAAACACCAAGAAGGTAGTTGAAAATCATTGCCATTAGAGGCTTGAGATCGTCTCGGGTAGATGGAACAGAGAGGTAAAAAGAGAAGCGCTGCTTGCTCAACTGCTCCAAGGTTACATCGGATTTCGCGGTGAGGGCAACCACTTGTGGTGTCACCCAAGCATCGAGTTTGGGTGCAAGCGTTGCGATAACACCTTTTGCATGACCGTCGCTTGAGTTGTTGTAGAACGTCTCATAACGGCGTCTTGCATTTTCAGACGTACTATTAGAGATGTGTTCACTTAGACCTTCTGGTCCAAGTCGCAGGAGTTCGAGAACTGTGCCGATGTGCTTGTATTTCGGATCGCTGACACCTTCTGCTACCTCTAGGAACAGTGCAATCAGCAGAAGATAAGCGGACTTGTCCCAGTGATCATTCTTATTGCCTTGCTGTGAATTTCGAATAATTATGAGTGCTAGCTTTTGAGCTGTTACTAAGCGCTGATCGGGATGAGCGTTGGTTATGGAGTCAAGAGGATTGAGTCTTGTAGAGTTCATGAGAGTTGGATTGAACCAATGGATCTGGTGTCCCATGGACTTCCTAAAGCCAGCAGTCTTATTGAAAATATCGGCTTGTTCTCTTTCGTTGTTGGTGGCTTCAGTGACGATCATGCTGGTTTTCCAGCGCTCAATGAGGTTGGGTATCAAGAAACCGGTCGATTTGCCAGAACCGGCAGGTCCAATGATTGCGCAATGAGCATCAGTCACTTGGGGTGGCACAGTTATGTATTGATGGTCTAGCTTGCCGAGTACGAAGCGATCTTCCGGTACGTCCCTGGTGAGAAAGCTGTTGGCGGCAAGGTCATTTGGAAGTACGGCCCAGCGAGCGGAGCCGTATCTAGTCGAGGGTTCAGCCGCTGTCAAACGATCAAGATTCTGGTCAAGGAGGGAAGAGAGCATTTCAAGAAACTCTTCGCATTTCTTTTGGCAGCGGTGATTCATGTCCCCTTGTTCGGACTCCTTCATGATCAACGTAGCTTCGATGGCTGTGCCAGAGAGCTTGTATCTGACGGTGGCTGTGTATTTGTACTGAAAGTCACCATTGCGCAAGGCGTAACTAGCGGAAATGGTACGGAAGTTGGTTGAGCATGATGGATGAGAGAATTGCAGTGCGGCGAGCGCTTGGCAGACAGCCTCAACGAAGTGGGGTTCCGTAAGAGTGAAAGAAAAAGGGATTGAAAATTCAGATGGCATTGTTATTACCGTCGCTTTGAGAATGGTTCTTCAGCCGTGAGTTTCCATTAGAAGTCATCGATATCGAGCATGAGTTCGTCCTTTTTCTTAATGCGGTCGTCAAACTCGCGCTTGTACTTATCTTTTTGTGCCCGCTCAAGCTTCCGCAGCGCTGCTTCGATTTGACGCATTTGCCGGTCGTCATCCCGGCGCTGTTCGAGCTGCTGGGAGCCTTCACGAGCTAGCCAGTCTTGGTACTTGTAGTGGGAGAGCTGCTCAAGATCAGTTTTGACCTGTTGAATTTCGTCGACCGGGAATTCAATTATTTTGGATTCCGGGCGGGGCTGTCCCGGTTTTTGGTCTTGTTCGACTAGGGCTGCGGTGACTGTACCGCCGCCGGCAACGCCGCCGCCACGGCCGCTTGCCCTGTCCATAAAATCTTGATGCAATTCTTCGGCTGACTCCTGGTTGCCTACGTGATCAAATACGGTGTCAGCCAACTCCAGACCCCACTGCTTATTCTTTTCCTCGAACCAGTGTTTGAACTTTGCCTCGTCTGCCGGAGCAAGTCTTGTCTCCTGCTCTTCAAAATGGCGTTCCTTGAGATTGTTGTAGCGCATGGCGAGGGATAGCTCACTGAGAGCTTCGCGATCACTGTCTTTGGTCACCTCAATGGTTCGTTCTTCGAAGCGCGTGAATGCCTCGCCAGGTTCTTCGGGCATTAGCGGGTGCATATAGGTGTAGCTAATTTTGTCAGGATCGGTGGAGGGTTCAAGGTAGTTGTACTTAGGCTCCTCTTTGGCAGGTCCGTCGAGGGTCAGACCATTTTCCTTAAGTTGAATCCAATTCCTCAGCTTCATGTATTGCGGTTTTGGCAACCAATCCTCTGGGGGTTGGTCCCAAAGCTCATTTTCGAGTTGCTTCAGGTTTTGGATATCGTTTTCAAAAGTGTATTCCTGTCCTCTGTATTCGATGCAGTCTTTCTTTTCTTCCTTTTGAGGAGACAGGTCTTCCGGTCCAGGGTTCTCCTTTTTCCATTGCTCATAGGGCAATAGAACCTCTTTAATGAGGGCTTTTTTCTGGGGTCCGAGGAATGGAATGACCTGGCTGGCTTCGCGAGAGTGCTGAAGTTCGTCACCTTCTATCTCGTCGAGCGCGACTGTCTTGCTGCGGTCGCTCTTCTGGCGTTCACGTTCTTCGCGGCTTGGTTCAACGACATGCTTCCAGAGATAGGGATATTCGCGCGAAATGTATTCGTCTGAGGCACGTTCAAGATAATTGCAGTCATCTTTGCTAATGCGAACCTCTCCGCCAGCTTTGTCCCTGGGAGATATAAGTACGTGCATGTGGTGGTGAGAAGTGTTGTGATGGACGACAGCTTTCCAGTCCAGATCTTGCCCGAGCTTGTCCGATAGTTCCTGCATCATGTGCCGGGTATAGGTCTCTTCGTCATCAGCGTTCAAGTTAATGTCTGGAGCCAACGTCAGTTTGTGGACAACGACATTGCGTCCGGGGTACTGCTCCCTAACCCAGCTTCTAACATCAGCTTGGTTGATTTCGCGTTCCTGGTCGTCGAAAAATTCCCGGCCACCCTGTTCTAGGTCGGGACCTGGTCTGTTGGCTAGATATTTGATGTGGTCAATTGCGCCGCCGAGAGCCTTTTGTCTGGCCACGGCCCAATTTCCACCGCTTTTGGCCAGCCTTAGTTTGGCAGCAATGAAGCGGTGGATGGGGATCATGGTTTTGATTTGCCTTTGTCTTTGTCTTCTTGCTCTGCGGCCTTAGCAAGTTTCTCCAGTTGATCAGCAATGTAATCGGCGAGGGCTTTTTCCTCGGCGGGTAATTGTTTGCGCATTCGGTCAAAGCCAAATTTGAGGGCGGCTTGGAGCTGGCGTTTATCTTCGATGTTGTAGCTGCTCAGGATTATTAGGCTGGAGATGTCCCTACGCATTGGCACTAGAAAGGCAACAATTCTGTCAGCCATTTTCTTTATTGCTTGGGCATAGAGGTCATCGCGTTTTTTGTTCGCACGACTTTCTTGGCTGTCCAGATAGCAGCGAATCGCTTCACGAGTGACCTCGGTTTTGGTCATTTTGTTTGCCTGGCAATAGTCGTTTAGACGCGTGTTGTCGTCTTTAGTCAGCCGTGTTTGTATCTGTGGCGCCCGAGTTGTCTTCGGCACGTCGGCTACCCCTTGGTTACTGCCAAAACTTAAGTCCAGCTTAGCTTCTAGGACTTAAGGTAGTCAAGATACCCAAAAATACAAAGGGTGGATTGCCCTAAAAGTCTCTATGGTGGCGCGATAGCGCCTTGGGGGCTTGCCCCCTTCACCTTGCGCATTACCTCCTGCGGAGGCAACGCGGCGCCTTCGGCGCGTGCCGCAGCTGGATGGTCAACCCTAAAAAGCGCTGCGGCGGTTCCCCAGCGCAATAGCGTGGCGAGCGTTAGCAACGCCTTCAGCCACGCATCCGTCAGCGGCATTTTCGGCCGCGCACCCTGGCCGGAGGCCATAAAAAAAGCCCCCGGTGATACCGAGGGCAAAAGAGGAATCAATAAAGGTCAAAGACTCCCCGATGAAATGGCTCGGCTGATTGAGACACATAGAGGTCGCCAGTGTAATGCAAATAGATGTAATTGCGAGAGCCACAGTGTTTGAAAGCGAGGCAGTCCTGATTCTGACCCATATACATGAATTCGGATGCGCTGGCTTTGCGGAATGTACCCGAGGAGGTTTTGAGCGTTACCCCAGTAAGGGCCAGCTCAAGAGCATTGAAATAGGCAGTCAGTTCGTCGTTACTCATTTGTTGAGGCTCCATTGGTTTTGGCAGTAGCCCGGTGCTACCCCTTGCCGTTACCTGCCGGTTCAGCACGAGGCGGGGTCCCGGAGTCAAGTCAGGAGCACCAGGGAGGGATACCGGAGCGAAGCGAGGATATGCTCATGTTGGCTTTACGCAGGGCGCGAGTGTTCAGGCTCTCCTTGGCGCGCGGCAGGGAGAGCATCGGGCATAAGAAAGACGCGCTTTGCGCACCAAAGCTGTCGCCGGGTGGGGTACAAAAATGTGCTGCGCGGCCGGCACCGGAAGCGAAGCTGGAGGTGACGGGAATCGAACCCGCTACCCTGTGGTTGGCAATCCACCGGCGCCTACCAAGGCGCACCCCCAGCGACCTGCCGACCTGCGAGCGAAGCGAGCGGTAGGATCTTTAAGCTGTGGGTAAGCCATTAAGCGCCGGTGGACGAAAAACACGGCTAAGGGTTCGATTCAGTGCAGCACCAACACCATTAGGGTGGGGGCGGACAGGGCTTATTGGGCTGGTATAATTGTCCTGGTTGGCAATCCACCGAAATGAGGGACCGCATCCTTGGCGGTTCCTTTTTTATTGGCGAACAGGTAGCTTCCCAACATCGGATCGAAAACCAAATCGTCCGCCGCAAAAAGAGTAGCCGTGAGGCTACTCAAGCTCCTCCTCTAATTCCGCCATAACTCGTAAATCCGAAATAATTTCGAGAACTAGATAGTAGTGTTCACGATTGCCTTCCCGGCGGTAAGGGTCGTTGTAACCGCTAAACGGGTTCTCAAAATCTCTGGCTATTTGTTCCAACTCTTCCAGCGACAGCGTAAACGCATTAACCAAACGCGTCTCTACAGAGCTGTCAACTTCGATCATGCCGTAGTCGGGTTCAATATCGTATTCGTATTTCATTGTTCAATAACCTCATGAATCCGGCTCCTTCGCCGGGTGAGGTCTGACTAGCATCCAAGGCTCTGTGTCAAGGAAACGAGCTTCACCTAATTTGCCAGGTTCAAATCTGTTTCAGCCGTCCTCGGCTGGAGCGGATTTAACCTGCGCGCTTCTGATTCTTTGTTGCCTTGATGCGGTGGTCGCTTGGGGTGCTGAAATAAGGGCACCTGGCGGCGAGGCGCTACCACTGTGCGAGGCATCCGGTAATGCCTCGTAACTTCAGCGCTTTCAGTGCGCATTGCGGGCACGCTTTGAAGCGGACCGGTAGCTTCAGCCGAGGCACGAGGCGCACCGATCAGTAAAGAGCCGAGTTCATCTCTGCCTGGGTTGGTCAATGCTATCAAGCCGGTCTCCGACATAAAGCACCAGGCCGGCGGTCTCTGCGAGAGTGCTTGACGCCGGATCTGCGCCTTGAAGCAAGCCAATCAACCCGACAAAGAGGTCGGAAATTCAAGGTGAATATGATGATCAAAAGTCTAAATAGAAAAGTCCGCTTCGCAGTCTTTGACGCCAAAACTCAGCTCATTATTGCCCGGTTCCGCGCAAGGCTGTTCGTGATGGATCTAAAGTATTCCGGTCTCAGAGCGGCGCTGGCAAACATTGCCAGAGAGCGTTCCTGATCCGTTCGAGGAATGCAGGCATTACCGGCCTGCATTCCTTTTTCACTCCTACTCGGTTATGCCGTCGAGCCGGTAATAGTCGCCATTGAGTTCGATCAGCTGTCCTTCTTCGACCAGGCTGTCGGCATATTCATTTGCGCCCATGTTGAAGGCGGTAGGGTCAATAGTTTCGAGGACGTGCGAGGCTGAATATTCAAGCTCGCCGAATTTAACGGCCGGGTAGATTTCATCGAGCAAGTCGCGGTGCATGTCTTCGATGTCGACGCGCTCGCCGTCTTCTTTAACGATGTGCTCCATTACCCACTCATAGCCGTATTCGACGCCAACGCCTTCCACTTCGCGCATGAGATCATCACTGCCGCACTTGGGACAAAATGCCTGGCCGTCTTCGTTCGGCGTGACTGTGATGTAATCGCTGTAGCAAAATGGGCGCGATTCGTCGTGAGCGCGTTCTTTCAAAGCTTCTTTAATTTTGTCAGTTGCATTGATTGTCATTACGCTAGCTCCTTGTGTGCTTGAGCGCGTGTGCGCTGGCGTCCGGTGCAGTCGCTGCCGTAGTGTCCGCAGACGCGGCAGTGCCCGGTCTGCCTTCTTTCGTGCCGGTCTTCAAACCAGAGGCCGCGAATTTTCCTCAGCAGGCTTTGCAGCTTCTCCTGTTTCGGAGCTGCAGCTTTGAGCGCACACAAAGCGATAAAGCCGCAGATCGCCATATCAATCAGCTGCCATTCCTCGCGGGTTAAGGTGGCAGTTTCCAGACCGTCCAGTGCAAGCAGATTTCTTTCTTTAGCCATTGTTAGCCCTCCAGGCCAGGTATTAGGGCTGCGTAGCGCACCCCATGCAGCACTGCCAAAAACAATTCGCCCCAAGGACCCGGAGTCAATGAGGGCTGAGCGGTAAATGGAGGGGACCCGCGGAGCGCTAGCGAGTGGGGAGCGGTCCGTTTAAGGAGTGAAGACCCATTGACGCTGGGTGGGGCGGTGTTAGGCTTGTTAGCCGGGCAGGGAAGGAAGCGAGCAGCCCGGCTGTTTACCATGCCAGCTATCAAATTGACACAGCGGGGCAAGGGCTGGCATCAATACATCTCTGGCATTGGCGCATAGAAAAAATCGAAAAGAGCGACAAAAAAAGAGGCAGGGATTTTAACCCCTGCCTTCAGTTCTAGCCTTTAGCTGCGGCTAGTTTTCGTTTTGGAGCCTCCTGTTGTGGTTCCTCAGTCTGTGTTTCATCTTCAGATGTTGGCTTCTGGCGAGTAGACCGGGGGAATTTCACCCCCAGCCCCTCATAGAACCGTGCTTGATAGTCTCCACTCACACGGCTCCAATCACCTATCGCAAATACGGCTTGACGCCGAACTTCCAATGAGCAAACAAATCGGGATTGCGCTCAGCAATTTCGATGAGCCATGCCCTTGTTTGCTTTGGTCGCTTGCGTTTCCGTTTGTATTTCCACATTGCCCACTTTATTAGAGAGTGGTTGATGCCGGCGAGTGGTGCATACAGGCGCGACTTGTAGAAGCGCCCGTAATAGTTTATCCACCCTCGCACGGTCGCGTTGATTGTTCGAGCCAGTGCATCGAGAGACGTGTTGACACGTTTATGAAGTTCCCATTCGCGTATAGTTTGCCGTATCTCCTTAGCAGCTCGATCGCTGATGGCTGGTCCAAAGCCAAGGTAAATGCCTCCGCCTTTGTTCCGCATTCCGCGAGGACGGAATGTGAAACCCAGGAAGTCGAACGCGGTAATCGAGTGATTACCTGGGCGATTCGCTTGCTTACAAAAGACAATCTTCGTCTTGGCTGGATGCACCTCCAGCTTGAATTGTTTGAGCCGATAAGTGATGGCGGACATTACGTTGCGCGTTTGTCCTTCATTGCAGTGAACAACGATGTCATCTGCGTAGCGTTCGAATGCTACTTTTGGACAGTCTTTCACCATCCACGTATCAAACGCATGATGCAGATAGATGTTGGCTAACAAGGGCGAGATTACAGAGCCTTGGGGGCTGCCACAATCTCGCGGAATGAGCGTTCCATCGTCCCGTTGAAGTGGTGCCTTTAGCCACCGCTCGATGTAGAGCAGTATCCATCGGCATTTGGTGTGTAGCTTAACCATCTTCATCATGAGTTCGTGGTCAAGCGAATCGAAGAACGACTTGATGTCGAGATCGATGACCCACCATTTCTGGTGGCATCGCTCCGTCGCTTTAGCCACTGCATCATGCGCGGATTTGTTCGGTCTGTATCCGTAGGAATCCGGGTGGAACTTAGTTTCCACTTCAGGCTCCAGATACAATTTCACAACCATCTGCGCAACTCGGTCTGCCACGGTAGGTACGCCGAGCGTTCTGATGCCTCCCGATGATTTCGGAATCTCTACACTCTTCACGGGTGGAGGGAAGTAGGTACCTGACGACATCCGGTTCCAAATCTTGTAGAGATTTGCTTCGAGGTTTTGCTCGAATTCTTCAACCGACTGTTCGTCGACGCCTGCCGCTCCTTTGTTTGCCTTCACCTTCTCGAAAGCTACGCGAACAGCGCTTTCGGAAATAGCAAATTGCTTTGCTTTATGCATGTTGAATCTTCCTCATTTGAGTTGTCCTACCATATAGAGCAGGTGATGCAACCCCTTTGCTCTGCTCGCTTTCACGAGCTTCATCGCTACTACGGGTTGCTCCGTCCCTGTGCTCTGCGTCGACATTCGCCGCTGGTACTTTCGCCCTCATGGTGCGGCACTTGAGCTTTTCCCAGATTGATTTGCTGCCTACGTTACTCCGCGCTTGCCAAATCTCTGTCGCAGAACGACAGGTTCCCAAGTTCCGTGTGTGCGCCCAATTCAAGCTCATGCCACCTAAACACCGGACACCGCCTGGTCAGCAATGCAGGATTTCTTCCAGACTTGTCCCGGGAGTGCGGAAAGCCCCCAGTTTTGATGTCATCTTTCACTTTTCGATGCGTCATCAGTGGTTCACTTGCGTTCATCTTCTTGAATCACACCAAACGCGAGGTACCTCGCGCCTTCCCGTAACGCTTAACACCCCGGCTCTTTACCGGAGCATCTTACGGTGGTTTGGAGGCGCCCCCTGTTGGGCGCCTCCAGTGGGTCTGCCACCATCACACACACAGCATAGCTGTCAGGAGATATTCGCTAACTGATTGTCATTGGATACCTCCTCGCGCTTTCTTGGCGCACTGCC
>JAUKPS010099271.1:0-28547 GCA_032273165.1 Chlorellidium tetrabotrys | reverse complement strand
TAATTGGTATAATGATCATATTAAGCTATATGATAGGAAGCCTGATGTACTCGGCCGTGATATGGCTCGTGTGGAGTATACAACAGGTAACGAAGACGACATGATTAACCAAATGCTGCCGCATATACCATACTTAGAACAGGTATACTTTGCTGGTGGCGAGCCTTTAATAATGAAGGAACACTACTTCATGTTAGAGCAATTGATTGAACACAAAAAGACTGATGTGCGTATCCAATATAATACAAACTTTAGCGAACTAAGATATAAGGACAAACATGTATTTGATTATTGGCGCAATTTTACTAATGTTAGCGTTGGTGCTTCGTTAGATGCAAGTGGCAAACGTGCAGAACTAATGCGTAAAGGCACTGACTGGAAACAGGCAGTAGAGAATAGACAGCGCATGAAACAAGAAGCCGCACATGTAGACTTTTATATTGCAGCCACAGTTAGTGCATTAAATGTTCTACACGTACTAGACTTTCATAGAGAGTGGGTAGAACTAGGCTTAATTGAAGCCAAGGACTTTAACGTAAACATTTGCCAAGATTCTAATTGGTATCGTGTGGACATATATCCCCCAGAGTTTAAAGAACAAGTTCTTATACCTGCATACGAACGACACATAGCATGGCTAGAACCACAAGACGATTTGAAACGTGCTACTAACGGATTCAAGAGTGTGATTAACTTTATGCGGGCACAGGATCAATCCAACTTATATCCAAAATTTATTAGTGAAACCAACAAGTTAGATAAGTTGCGTGGCGAAAGTACTTGGGAAACATTCCCAGAAATAATATTATCTAACTATGACCTTACCTAAATCAATTTGTATGCTACCTTGGATTAGTCTTGAAACTAGTCCTATTGGAACTGCTCGTCCTTGCTGTCTAGCACATGATGAGATTACAGACGAGCATGGGGTTAAGTATGATCTAAACAAAACAGACTTAGTTACTATATACCGTAGTGACTATATGCAAAAACTTAGACAAGACTTTCGTGCAGGTGAACAACCTAAAACATGTCAACGCTGTTGGGACGAAGAAGCTGCAGGTCGTACTAGCAAACGTATGCACAGTCAAGTAAGACTAAAAGAACTGTATCCACAAGTAGACTGGACAAACGATACTCCGGATCAACTTTGGTTTGTTGACTTAAAGCTGGGTAACATCTGTAACCTTAAATGCCGTATATGCGGCTCTTGGTCTAGCAGCAAGTGGGCAGACGAAGAACTAAAATATATGCCCAAAGGATCTGATAAGAAACAGCACATTGCTTATCAGTGGTTAAAGCAAGGTGCATGGCCAAGAAATCAAGACACAAACTTTTGGAATAACCTACGTGAGTTATTACCTAACATAAAGTACATTGAGTTTACCGGCGGCGAACCATGGCTAATTAAAGAGCATTTTGATTTACTTGAATTTGCAGTAGCCAACGGCTATAGTAAAAACATGGATATACACTATAACACCAATGGTACTGTTATACCCACTGAAGCATGGGTATGGCGACACTTTGGTCGTGTAGATATTGCCTTTAGTATAGACAATGTTAGGGATAGATTTGAATATGAACGTTATGGTGCTGTATGGGACGAAGTTACAGAAAACATTGATACTATTCATAGATTAAGAGATCAATGGGATAACATAACTACTCAACTTTGTTTCACTGTAAACATACAGAATGTTTACTATCTTGATGAATTACTGGCTTGGGCAGACTTTAAAGAATTTGACAACATATACTTTAATATGATGCACAGTCCTGATCATATGAGTGTACAGCGAATGACTCCGGCAGCAAAAGAGTTAGTGTTAAACAAATTAAAAACAGTATTCTGGACTAGTCAGTTCTATCAAAAAGAAATTGATAGTGTTATTAATTTTATAGAACTAGGACCAGGCAGTGATGGACAAGAGTTTTTGTTTAAGATGAAGCGCACAGATACACATCGTAAACAAAACTTTACGGAAACACATCCAGAAATAGCATACGCAATGGGCTATGAGTAAAGATCTACGTTTCTATGTTCTTGAAAATGACTACAATGTATTTGCTGGAGCAAACTGGCCTGCATATAATGAATATGTTAGCGGAGTAAAATCGTCAGTAGCCGAAGTACAAAAAGAAATAGACGAATTTACTGAGAAACAAATTAAGTTAGGTATAAAAGGTAAGTTCTTATTAAACACAGAATATAACACAAAGCATCAACCTGAACAAGATAACGATTTAGAATATAAACAAAAATCTTTTAACTTACCAAGTGTAAAAACTGGAATTACTAATACGTGTAATGTTCCATGGAATACTGTATCAATTGATGTTAAAGGAAGAGTTTTTATTTGTAGTTGTGACGGACACGTTCCTTTTCCTGTAGGCCACATACTAGATTTTAATACCTTTGAAGATATATTTAACTCGCCTGCTGCACAAAAAATTCAACTTGCAGTAAAAAATAAAACTTTTGATTACTGTGCTGTTGATTTTTGTGGTATACGTGGCTGCGAATTTGTATATCCAGAGAATCGTATAAAAGTTAATATCCTATTTGATATAAGTTGCAATATACAATGTCCAAGTTGCAGAGAGAGAAAGATATTTGTTAATGATCCTGAGATGATTAACTCAAAACTTGAATTAGGTAATCGTGTAGCACAATGGATACAAAACACAAATAAAAATGTAGTTGTTGAGTTTGCTGGTGGGGAACCACTGGCCAGTTTAGTGTACTCAAAGTTATTTGATCAATATGCTGAATTCAGTAACGTTGAATTTATTATAAAAACAAATGGTCTACTAATAAGAAATAATGTAGACTTAATAAAAACTTTACAATCTCGTGTTAGTTTTAGTATTAGCATTGATGCTGCATCAAAAGATACATACGAACAAAAAACAAGAGTAGGTGGCAAATGGGAACACCTACTTGAAGGACTAAAGATAATTAAAGAACTAGGACTTGTTGCACAAGGAAACTTTGTTATACAGAAAAGTAATTTACACGAAGTATTATCTTTTGTAACTTTATGCCAACAATATAATTTAACTCCTTCATTTTTAATGCTGCAGGATTGGGGCACTTGGCATGATTATCATGAACATTGTGTACATTTTCCAGACTCTGAGCTCTATAACGAATTTAAGAATGTAGTTAAAGAATTAAAAACAATGAACATAGATACATCTGAAATGATGCATTGGGTAGTGTAATGCCAACCATCTACGTAAAATTTAAAAACTATAATAAACTAAAATTAGTTTTAGATAACACAAAACTAGGACAACAATATTGTTCGCTGGTAAAGCATAACTACAACGAATCGTTTCCTATATTTAGAGATAGACCCAGATATACTGTTGAGTATATGCTTGAACTAGCTAGAGAAGCGAAAGAGAAATTGGGGTGGGAATGGAATTTTGACCATTATGATATTTCAATAACTGCATTACTACACAAAGACATTGAACGATTAGTTGGATCAGAAGGATTTAGTGCTATTCCTGCAGAACTTGATAACTTAA
The DNA here is from genome assembly GCA_032273165.1 of Chlorellidium tetrabotrys. Classification (NCBI taxonomy): domain Eukaryota; class Xanthophyceae; order Mischococcales; family Botryochloridaceae; genus Chlorellidium; species Chlorellidium tetrabotrys. The sequence goes on along the minus strand of JAUKPS010099271.1, from coordinate 25,007 downwards.
TACACGAATTACATTATTGTCTACATATTATACAAGATAACAATCCACACAAAGGCAGAGATGCTTGGCTGCAAATTGAATGGTATAACGATAATGGATTTGCATTAGAAGAAACCAATATCTTCAAACAAAATTTAGAGTTTGGCGATATTAAATTACAAAATCCGTTTGTAGGACATGGACCATTACAAGTTTATTTAGAACAAGACTTTACAAACATTCCGCAGACATGTAAGTTCCATGACTTTGTTAAACCTGGAATTAATATATCAATTGGCGATATGCCAGCTGTTAATCCAATGCTAGTATTAGATGCATTTAAAAAACATTGTAATGAATTTGTGGAACAGCACACAGAAGAAAAGATTTTACAGTATACAGGATATCCAGTTGTAGGCAAAGTTGAAAATTTAAATGACTTGCTTGCAGTAGAATCAGCTCCTGTATTAGAACTTGAGTACATTGAATTTGATGACTAAACCTAGCACATTATGCATGGCGCCTTGGACACATACGTATCTAAGTCCACAAACAGAACGACGTATGTGTTGTGCTAGCCGTGAGCCCGCACAGAACTTTGAACAGTACATAGACACCAAGGCCGGTACTGGTAAGTACATTCCTATAACATTAGAACAACATTGGAACAGCGACCACATGCGAAGTGTACGTCGTCGCATGATGGCCGGAGAAACGCTACCTGAGTGTGAAGTATGCAATGATAAGTTATTAAACACAGACGTTTACCGTAGTTATTTTAATAGTCTCTTCGGCCATAAGTATGATAAAGTAGTAGAACAAACAGATGCCGAAGGTTATACAACTATGCTGCCGGTATCGTGGGATTACAGATTTAGTAATCTATGCAATTTCAAGTGTCGTATGTGTGGAGACATGTTAAGCAGTGCTTGGGAAAGCGAGCAACGCCAACACAACATGATCAACTGGGCGGATCCAAAGAATAATTGGATGAAACCTGAAATCAAAACACAGATTGAAGAATTCCAAACAACTCAAATTGAAGCCGAGATCGCAGCAGCAGTAGAGAGCCACCGTGTTGAAGAAGTGTACTGGGTAGGTGGAGAACCCTTGATGTACGAACAACACTGGAGGTACATGCAGCGTATTATTGAACTAGGAGATGGAAAAAATGTTTACGCAAGATATAACACAAACCTTAGTCGCATCAGGTATAGGGGTGTGGATTTGTACGATGATATACTTTGTAGGTTACGAGACTGGCAAGTCTGCGCAAGCCTTGATGGTACAGGACGAATTGGAGAATATATCCGAACTGGCCTTAGGTATGAAGAATGGCTTGATAACTTTAAGAGAGGAGTTAGACTTGCTAAAAGCAGAAGGCAGATGAGAATAGACTTCACTCTTACCTTACCAGGTATGTTTGAAGTCAGTAATATACAGCAGTTAGCTGACGATTTGGGCGTAGATATACTTGCTAAAGTAGTCTTTAGTTTTAGCCCGGACATAGTTATGTCACCTTTAGCACTACCTAGACCTATATTAGATAAGTGGGTAGACGAATTATTAGCCGGAATCAATGCAGGCGCACTAAAGGATGTATTAGTTCAACTTAAAACACGCCCTACCTTTCAAGAGCAGTACGGAGAAGAATATACCAAAGGTATTGCACGAGGCAAGGCTCGTATGTTACAATTAGAGTCTATTCGTAGTGCAGATATTACTATGGACGAAATACTTTCAAAGAGAGCAGATGTATATGAGTGGTGGCAAGCCATCAATTAAGATTGTATTACGCAATCCGTTAAACTACCGTGATCAAATTGATTACACAATTATTCCTCATGACAATGAACTAGCAAGAGACTGGATTTATGCATTAAAAGATTTACTTGTATCCGGTAACTTGCTTGAGAAGAACTTTTGTTTTATGGGTTTTCCTAATACAGCAAGAGATCTTGCATATTTGTGCAATCAACTTAATGAACACGTTGCTACAATTAATAACTTCTTCACAGATTATCATATTGAAGAAACATTTAATCTCTCGCATCTTATTCTAACAGATCTTGGCCCAAACCACGAATACTTAAATCAATTACATAATCATTTTGAAAGATTACAAGGCACAGTAGAAAATCTAAGCGATTACTACCGTCGTGCTGACTATGCTACAAAGTATGCCATTAGACAGTTAAACAATATCTGTCATGAAATGGAAAACTTAATACTAAGTCAACGCAAATTAAAAACACTGCCATTTTGGGTTAGACCAAGTCAAATTACAACGTTCTTAAATGCACGTCGTTACGAGTTAAAAGACAGTCATAGAAAATTGTTTGCACTAAACGGATACGATCGTATGCTAGGTGGTGTGTATATGCATTGGACACAAATTGGTAAAACATTGTTTGAAGTATTCCGTGACGAAGGAGCACCTGAACTAACGTCAACAGTATGCGAAGCAATTACTCATCTAAAATACTACAGTGGCGAATTTGATGTAGAATGGGGCAACGATGTTGTATACAATGGTCCTCATCCGTGGCATGCAGTAGAAATAGATCAGTTTGCTACATGGTTACAAAAAAATAATATGGATATTAAAGATCCTAAATTAAGTTGCGGATACTTACCCTTAGGGCAAGTAGATTTAATTGGTGGCTTTGGTACTAATACTGGAGAGTCAATATGGAAAATATTAGGTGATCACTTAGACATATATCAAATTGAAGTAGATGGTGTTACTAGTACATTTGACTATTCGTGGGCAGATGCTACATACAAACAAATGCAAATAGACATGATGAAACCTGGATATGACTACAGTTCTCGCAGGGGGTGATAGTTTTGTTTGGGGCAGTGAACTTGCTGACAGCCCACATGGTGGTCCGGATGGATATAGTCGTAGTACGTTTCCTGCACTACTAGGAGACAAGTATATTTGTGCAGCATATCCAGGATTAAGTAACAGAGAGATAGCATTACGAGTTAGAGAAGTATTAGTTAGTACGAAGCCTGACATAGTTATAGTATGTTGGACATGGTCTACTAGAGATAGTGAACTAGACAGTGACTTTCATATACAAAATTTAGAAAATCACCTGGTGCATCACAATATTCCTTATATCTTTACTTGTGCAGATAATTGTATAATAACAGGAAAGTTAGATTATACAAATTGGTTCTTGTTTCCCCCAGGTTTTGGACCAGCTCAAACTGAAACTCCAAGAGGTTTTTATCAGTGGGCTGTAGAGAATAAGTATAGTTGTGGGATACAAGATCATCCATTAGAAGCGGCGCATCTAGCTGCTGCAGAACTTATGAAAGAAAAATTCAATGAACTGGTTAAGAAATCTTTGGAACAGAATTCGATTAGAAATTAAATATCGTCGTAAACTAAAAGAACTACGTAAAAGAGATCCATTTATATACAAATGATATACGCAATCGGAGACAGTTTTACTTACGGCGAAGAACTTGATTCGCCACAAGAGCAAGCATGGCCTGCAGTATTATCAAGACTTATTGATAAACCTATAACTAACAAAGGCCGCCCTGCAACTGGTAATACCAGAATGGTTAAACGTGCAGTTGATGCAGTAATTGATCAAGCTGAAATGATTATCATTGGGTGGTCTGACTGTAATAGACAAGAGTTTGCTGATGTTGTTGGTATATATGATATTTGGGCCGGGCGAAATTATAGATCGTTTCAGAAAGATACCAGTCATCGTATTGATATGATTAAGTATATGACCGCATACGATACACCAGAGTATTATTATGCTGACTGGTTGCGTAAGATTATACTAGTGCAAAGTATTTGCAAATTGAATAATATTCCGTGTGCAATGTTTATCTCTTGTAGTTCAAATCAAAGTCATGAGCATTACCATAGTAAGTTTCCTAAATTAGTCGAACAGATTGATCAAACAATGTTTGTAGATAACAGCATGTTTATAAGTGTAGCTGAATGGTGCCATGGACTACCGTACGGAGTTAATAGACATCCTTTGGTACATGGACACGAAAAAATAGCAACTAAAATATATGAGCATATTAGGAATATCGGCTGGATTCCATGACGCAGCAATTAGTCTAGTAGATCGCCATGGCGAAATACTTTTTGCTGGACATAGCGAACGTTATAGCAAATATAAAAACGATCCTGACATTTGCAAAGGATTGTTAGACGAAGTACGCAATTACAACATTGATACTATTGCATATTATGAACGTCCATGGGCAAAGCAATTACGACAACTATATAGTGGACAAGGTATAGAATGGAATAAGTTATCTGCAAAAAAGATCATATACGAGCAATGCAGTCCGTGGTTACCTAATAAACCCAAACATATAAAATCCTACAATCATCATCTAAGCCATGCAGCAGCTGGCTTTCAAACAAGTCCGTTTGGTCGTGCCACTGTTGTTGTTATTGATGCTATAGGCGAATGGGATACTATCACGATATGGGGCGCAGAATACGATGTAAAAGGTCAAGCGCACTATAAAAAGCTATGGGGACAACGATATCCGCATAGTATTGGTTTATTTTATTCAGCAATGACCGATCGCATAGGACTAACTCCTAACGAAGATGAATATATTTTAATGGGTATGAGTGCATACGGAAAGAGAACTTCCATTGATAAGATGCAACAAGAATTCATACAGGACGAATGGAATATAAAATTTAAAGAAAATTTTCATATTGGAGATAATACTCAATGTCTTGACGGCCTGCATGATGCTGAAATTGCAGCAGGCGCACAAGCAGTAATAGAAAGATTAATTTATAATGTAATGCATCGTGCATTAGATTTTAAGTGGAGTACGAATCTTGTGTATATGGGAGGAGTTGCACTTAATTGCTCAGCAAATAGAATGTTAGGAAAATATTTTGAGAATATTTGGATTATGCCGAACCCAGGTGACGCTGGTAGTAGTCTTGGTGCTGCAGCTCTAGCATACGGTGGCAGATTGAACTGGAAAAATGCTTACCTCGGACACAACATTCCTGGGCAGTATCCAGTAAATGGTTTACTTGACGAACTACTTGCTAATCAAATAGTTGGTGTAGCAAGTGGTCGTGCTGAATTTGGACCAAGGGCGTTAGGTAATCGTAGTTTATTAGCAGATCCACGTGGATCAGATATAAAGGATCGTGTAAATGAAATTAAACGTAGACAAAAATTTAGACCCTTCGCACCAGTCATATTGGCTGAAATGGCTGATCAGTACTTTAATCTCCTGCCTGGGTGGACTGATAGTCGTTATATGCAGTCAGTCGCTTGGTGTAAGCATCCTAACAGTTTTCCTGCTATATGCCATGTTGATGGTACCAGTAGAGTACAAACGGTACCAAAAGATGGTTCAGGAATTAGAGAACTATTAGAGAAATGGTTTGTAATGACTGGTTGTCCTATGCTACTAAACACTAGTCTAAACATTAAAGGTGAACCGATGGTCAACGATCGTAACGATGCAGATCGATTCCAGGATCGTTATAGAATAAAGGTATTGTCATGAGAATACTAATTATGGGTCTTCCGGGCTCAGGTAAAACTACATTAGCATTAAACTTATTTGCAATGCTATCGCCAGAAGCACTATGGCTTAATGCAGACGAAGTTAGACAAAAATTTAACGATTGGGATTTCAGCGAAGAAGGACGTTTACGTCAAAGTAGACGTATGCGTGAAATAGCAGACGTTTCTAATAGAGATTACGTAATTGCAGACTTTGTTTGTCCTTTGCCAGCGATGCGTGATAACTATGCAGCAGACTTTACAATCTGGATAGACACAATTACAGAAGGTAGATTTGAAGATACCAATCGTGTATTTGAACCTCCAGAACATTACGATGTTAGAGTAACAGAACAAGATGCAGCAAAATGGTCAAAAATTATACTAGAGAAAATCAATGAAAGAAAAATTTAAACGTGCTTATATGCAAACAGCACAAACTTTTGCAGAGCTTAGTCATGCACGTAGATTAAAAGTAGGTGCCATTGTAGTCAAGGAAGATAGAATTATCAGTATTGGCTACAACGGTATGCCAGCAGGATGGGATAACAACTGCGAAGAAGAAACACGTTATGAAGATGGCGGAGTATTACTTAAAACTAAATCGGAGGTATTACATGCTGAAACAAACGCTATTGCTAAACTGGCAAAGTCTAACGACTCTGGCAACGGGGCTACTATGTTTATTACTCACAGTCCTTGTATCGAGTGCGCCAAACTTATATATCAATCAGGTATTAATCACGTTATGTATATGCAAAACTATAGAGATGATGCAGGTATCAAGTTCTTAGAGCAGTCAGGGGTGATGGTTGAACAAGTACCTGCTGTAAATTTTCAGTCAATTCATTCCAACAGTAATCAATAAACTCTTTACTGTAGAATCTATTGTAGTTATAATCAAGAACATGTTGCATAGCACGTAGCATTGCAGTTAACTCTTCATTGCTCATTGCACATATATCGTTAATAATTTTAACTACCGCTTGTAATCTTTCTATAGGATCTTCAATACTGTCGTAACTTTCGTCCCACCAGGCATCAAAAGTTTTAAATCCGTAACTACGTAGGTATTTTAAGTTATTAGCACAGCCCAGTAATACAAATGGTTGACGAGCAACAATAGGTTTAAAGATTTTTTCAGTTAAGTGTGTTTTACTATCCCAGTAACATGTTTCTGTGACTACGTGTAAGAAGCTTTCCATTAGTTCAACGATAGGACCAAGAGTATAACTACCGTTTGGTATATCTCCTTCGTTGTCGATACGTAATGGATATTTAATTCTATCTAGTTCGTAACGAGCACGTATAACATAATCAGCTGATACATTACGTTCTCCCACAGTGGCTAGTATATTATGTTCATAATGCCCATGCTCTGGACATACATTGCTATAACTAACATAGCCTTGATCTAGTAGATTGTGCTTAGCCAGTTCTGCGACAAGAAAACTGCGATAAGCTCTAGCACTACCGGTTAAACGATTAAATGTGATATACTTCTTTTTAATAATGCGTTTACTAGGATCAATTAATTCTGCAGAATATCGATATCCTCGGTACCAATCGGCAGCAGCAAATGCATGAAAAAAATAATTACAGTCAATGAAGTCAAATTCCTTTAAAATATTATTTTTTTCTTGGCTGTGTTTTTCGGTATTAATTAATATTATAGGAACGTTAGGAAAAATATTTTTATTAAGTTTTTCTGAGCTAATTGTGATATTAGTATTAAATATGTTACTATCATAACTGATCATGAGTTTTTCTGAGCTAATTGTGATATTAGTATTAAATATGTTACTATCATAATCGAACATGGCATCTTTATAATAAGGCCGAGGCATAAAATTTGCAACCTCTCTTGTATGTTCAAACAGTGACCTGTTATAATATAACATAAGTGGTTCTTGATCAAGACATAAAATTAAATAATCAATGTTTGGTTTATCTTGTAATAATTCTACATTATCAATTTTTGTAGATCCAAAAGGGTACAAATGCATTAATCTAATATTGATACCTAAAGATTTTATAAAGGAAAAGATATTTTCGTAATGACTGTGAATATTATACATGTTTGACGTTTTTTATTTTGGGGCCAAGCCCGGTAGATTTGCACATGAGCAACCCGCTAATAGTTTAGAGGACGCTGCTAACAAGAGTAGAACTGGCTTCTACTGGTATATTTATGGCGGTAATGATTACACCGGATTTGATTTTGATTTTGTTCCTGCACCATGGGAATCAGATCATGTACACGTATTTCCGAGTCAATGGCAACGTAATGGCAGTGTGTATCTAGCAAACAAAAATACTGTGCATCTAAAGCAATGGAACTTTCAAACTAATTATAGTGTACGCAGATTAGTAGATCGAAGTAAATGGATTATTCCCGCTAATATAGACGACACCGGTTTTGATTATTCGTGGCATCCAGATGAAATAGAACCAGACTACGAATACCACTTTCCTACACAATGGCAACGTCAAGGCGGCCCTATATATCGAGGTACTGCTGGTATTAAATTTGTTAGAGGACAAAAGAGTAAGGCAAACTCTACACAAATCTTTTACATGGATTTTTTAAACACAGAAAGCGCAGTTCGTTTTAAAGACTTACAAGAAAGATATCCAGATGCTAAACTAACACGTTACGTAGACAATCATCTTAATGTATTCAAGCGCATTGTAAATCTTGCTACCACTGAGTTTGTTTGGATTGTAAGTAGCTTTTGTGTATATCACGATTTTGATTTTACTTGGCACCCTGCTCCTGAACAACGTGAAATGATACATGTATTTCCTACATACTCGTTATATGGCCCGGCTGCAAACCAAAAGCGTGGCGACACATTTTACATACATGTTCCGTCGTTACGGAATCAATTGTACGAACTTGAACTACTTGATTGGTTTAATGTTATTAACTATTGCACAGATCAGACTGTACCAGTATATCCTGTACCAGTTATAAATTACAATGAAGATAATTTAGTTAATGCAGTTAAGGAAACGAGTTTTCAATTTCCTTACGCAATATTTAAATTGTTTAACTCTGCTCCAAACATAGGTTTTGTTCCTCCTTGTATATGGAGTCAAAAGGATCGTGCCATAGAAGCATTAAATGCATCGGGTAGTGCTGCAATAGTTCCAAGAGAAGCCAGAGCAGAAATTAAAACACAATTGTATGATTATCCTTATGTAATTCGTACAGACAAGCAAAGATTATTTAACTCTGCACTGGATATCGTATTCATTAGTAATGGTGAGCCTGATGAAGAATTAATGTTCCATCACACTGAGTACATGACTAACAGTGATGTAAAATGGATACGTGGAGTAAATGGTCGCACCGCAGCATATCAAGCCGCAGCACAAGCAAGTACTACTCCTTGGTTCTTTGCAGTATTTGCTAAACTAGAAGTAGTAGGTAACAGCTTTCCGTGGTATGATTGGCAGCCTGATTACTGGCAAGAACCCAAGCATTATATCTTTAATGCAAGAAATCCTGTAAATGGATTAGAATACGGTCACCAAGGTATGATTGCTTATAATAAGAATCTGGTACTAGCAAACAACACGCCTGGTATTGACTTTACACTAAGTCAACCGCACGAGTCTGTGCCTTTACTATCTGGTGTAGCAAGGTTTAATCAAGATCCCTGGATGACTTGGCGCACTGCATTTAGAGAAGTAGTTAAGTTAAAACACTTTATGGCAACACAACCCACTATTGAAACAGAACACAGATTAAACACATGGTTAACTGTAGCAGAAGGTGAACATGCAGAATGGTGCTTGCATGGTGCTCGCGATGCTGTGGAATATTACAACGAAGTTGGTGGTGAATACAATCAGCTAATGTTATCGTTTGATTGGCCTTGGTTACAGGCTAGATTTAATCAGTATAGTATTGTTTAATTACTTCTACAACAGTTTCTACTTCGTGATCTTCAAGTTCAGGATATATAGGTAGACTTAAACATTCTCTAGTAAATCTACTAGTTTCTGTAAACAATTGATGTGCATAATCAATATAGGTATACCCTACATCTAATTCATATAAAGGTTGTTCGTAGTGTATCCTAGTATCAATGCCTCGTTGATGCAATTGATTAAATAATCCGGAACGATTATATACTCTAATAACATATTTGTGCCAGGCATGAGTTGTGCCGGAAGTCGGAACAGGTACATCCACATATTGATATAGTTCTTGTGTGTAGTATTCGGCAATCTCTGTTCTGCGCCGTTGCCAAGCATCAAAGTGATTGAGTTTGACCAACATTTGTGCGCAATCACTTTCGCTCATTTTGCTGTTAGTGCCGATGTACATGTGATTGTCTGGCTTGCCGTTATCTGCTAGATTTCTACATACTTCCCATAACTTTACATCATCTGTTAAGATCATTCCACCTGATCCGTAATTGGGCAAATTCTTTGTAGGGTCAAAACTTATTACGCTGATATCACCCATCTTGCCACTAGGCACGCCATTAAAGCTAGCACCAAAACTTTGTGCAGCATCTTCGATTATTTTTATATTGTCGTTAAAAAATTTAGTTTGTATTTGAAACTTGTCCCAATCTACTGTATTACCAAATAAGTTTACAAACATAATGGCACCAATCGCTTCATCAAGCTTGTACTCTATACTGCCAAGATCCATCAATCCATTTTCATCAATGTCGCAGAATACAGGAGTAAAATTATTCATTAGTACACTGTTAATGGTAGCAGCAAAGCTAACGGTAGGAATCAATACTGTATAAGGTTTAGCAGTTAATGTTGCCTGTTGTGCAAATATTAATCCTTGCGTACAACTATTAACTGCAATTGCATAATTACGATGGCAAAGCGCAGCTATTCGATTTTCAAACTCTCTTTGATACTGGCCATTTAATACACTTCCAGAACTGTAAACACGATCAGTAACATCTAATAGTTCTTCTCTGATGTTTTTATATTGTCGATTCAATCCAAAGAAAGGTATTACTGAGTTCATTTTAATTTTGCTTGCCAGTATTTGGACGACTTAAACCATTCATGGTAACGACGGAATCCTTCTTCTACGTTGACAGTGGGTGCATAACCAAAGTCTGCTACGGCACGACTGATATCAAGTCTGCCACGTTTGGGAAAACTTAGATCTCTACCTTCAGGATGAATGTTACCGTAGCCGCCTGCAACTTCGATAGCCAACTGTGCAGCTCTAAGTAATGTATATTCTTCATCTGCACTTCTAGTGATGTTATAAATTTTATTATTAGCAGCATCGCTCAATGTGGCCTGCACAATACCCATAGCTGCATCTTCAACATAGGTAAAGTCTAACACTTCACTTTGACCTTTAACTTTTAAGGTCTCGTTTCGCATTGCAGCTAGTATAAACTTACTGACCACACGATCTTCTACATCTAACTCCCCATATACTGCACTAGGACGAATAATAGTATAATCAAAGGCAAATTTTCTAGAATAATCCTGGACAAGTTTTTCTCCCATGTATTTCATAATACCGTATTGCCCAATTGGATTACATGGGGCATCTTCTGCGACATTGTTTTCAAAGTCACCATATACCATACTGCTACTGATATAAACAAACTTCTTTACTTTATACGTAACAGCGGCTTCTAACAAGTTAATTAAACCTGTACTCATTACTTCACTGGCCACTGCAGGATTTTGTTCTACTACTTTTTGTCTTGGGAAGCTGGCCAAATGTATAATGGCTTGTATATTAAATATACCAACAAACTGTTTAATTTTATCTGTATCTCTAATATCTATCACGTGAGGTAATGCTCGCATACGTGCAGTTCGTTCTTTGAACAAATAATCAAGTTCTGCTCGAGGTATAAATCCATAGTCTGTTCTATTATCTATACCAAATACTTCATGTCCTTGTTGTTCAAGGAAACGTACTACATTATGCCCTATAAAACCAGCAGCACCAGTTACAAGTATTTTCATTTGTATTTTAATCTAAAAAATGTTTCTGCTTCGGGGTTGAGTTTGCCAGTTATTGTTACACGTTGACCAAATGTAGTGGGGTCAGCTGAGATATGAAACACCGGAGGTTCCGTTACATTCGCCATTACCCACTTACCATGTTCTGTTGCTTGCCATTCACTAATAGGAAATGCTGCGTACAAATACGGATCTTCACAATCGCCCATGGTAAATTCGTGCAATATCATACTGCCATCTTTGCTCGAATAGCACCATGCGATTCGTAATTGTGTAACACAATATCACCCATGGTAAACTTGGTAATGTCATCAACGCCTGGACTTAGTAGCAGTTGCGGTGCAGGCAATGGCGGTCTTGATAACTGTTCTTTTACCTGTTCTACATGATCCAAGTATATGTGTGCATCACCAAGTGTGTGTATAAACTCACCAACTCGTAATCCACATACTTGTGCAATCATATGTGTTAACAAACTATAGCTGGCGATATTAAAAGGTACACCTAGAAACATGTCGCAACTTCTTTGATACATCTGGCAACTTAACTTACCGTCTGCTACATAAAACTGCGCCATTACGTGACAAGGAGGCAATGCCATTTGATCTAGCTCGCCTGGATTCCATGCAGACAATATATGTCTACGTCCGTATGGATCTCGCTTGATGCCTTCGATCAACTGTACAAGCTGATCAACTTCTTGTATGTGTAACGTGCCTTGACGATTGTAGGTAGCACCAAAACTGTCTTTAAATGTTTCTGCTTGATGTTCTACAGGAACACGCCAGTGACGCCATTGTACTCCATATACACGCCCTAGGTCACCTTCATATTTGGCTTTAGGTTTCCAGTACGGTGCTAGTGCATTGGGAGTCCATATAGTCACGTTACCTTCCGCTGTACCATGTGTAATCTCTGCCAGCCTACGTTCATCACCGCTACCTTCGATCATCCATAGTAGTTCACCTACTACGGCCCGCCATGCCAATCGCTTGGTAGTAACTGCAGGAAAGCCCTTGGCCAAGTCATATCGTTGTTGCATACCAAATACACTAATAGTACCTGTACCAGTACGGTCGTCGCGGCGAGTACCAGTCTCAAGGACTTGGTGTAGAGCTTGCAAATATGTTTTCATTAGAGTGGTCTAAAAATGTCTACGTTTTTGTATATGCTAAAGTTTAGCATTTTATTGCTGTTAGGTCTACTACTTGTGATTCTCATTCCTGTCATAAATGCTCGCATATCTATTCTAATATCGGAATAAGCAGCACCTTTGCGGTGTGTTACATACGCATAATCTATTAGATCTTTACAATCCATAATAATATCCGGACCACCTAGTATGAATATGTTTTTGTCAGGAAAGAGAGTTTGCAGTTCACGTATTTGTTTTTTGTAGTCGCCATGTAATCGACGTACAGTGCGATATTCATTAATTGGCTGATTACTTATAACACAATTAATTCTATTGGGTAAGGGTTTAGGCATCTTGGGATCATCCCAAGTACGCCTTCCCATAACTACAATTTGATTTAATGTATGTTCTCTAAACCAGGCCATATCTTCTGTATCCATTGGCCACGGCAATGATCCTTTGTTGCCAAATGTTCCCATTTGGTCTGTGGCAAAGATTGTACAAATCATTTTTATAATCTTTCTAGTGCAATTTTTTCAAAAATATAAGGCTCATTACTCATTATTTTTTTGTCTATACTTTCAACCCATATTTTCACAGAGTCTTGTATGTCGTAATTTATTATTTGTTTAAGTACAGACAAGTGTTCTACGGGTGTTGGATGTGAATCTTTGATAACTTTTGTATAATATAAATGTTTATTTTTACTTATGATCTGTAAAAATTCGTCAATTTCATGATTAATATGATTATCGTAATTATTTCTGTCGTAAGAAAAAATATCTTTTAATTTTGGCCAATCGGTTCCGGCAATCCTGTTGTATAGATCTTGCAATTTATGTTGAGCAGTGATTGATACTTCTTTTTCTGTTATGGGAAAATTAATTTTACGAATTTTATTAAGAGTATTAATGTAAAGAAGCCCAGCTCTTGAATCCTTATCGTAGTCTAAAAAACTACACATTAAATATTTTATTTTAGACAACGACAATATTCTATCTATAGCATCAAACAATGCATAACTTATAATTTCTGCACCATCAGGGCAACTGACAGGTAATTTTTTATCAAAGATAGAATGAAAATGGCTCCATTCGTTTAATTGATAGTAATCGATCCTGGTTATTCCTGACCACATAATTATAATTAAATCATCGCTAGTGAAAGAATTCCGTGTAATACACTCAACTACTGAATTAAAAATAAAATTGTTTCCTGCTCCGGGACGACCCCAATTTTCATGATACTTAAATTCTTTACCCAAAATATCAGCCCAGGTTGGCCAATTATAAGATGTTATGCTACAACCAAAGGTGTATAAATTACCTTTGTTGTTTATCATAAGTTTTTTAAGAGTTCATCAGTGGCAGGTTGCACCACTCGTGCAACAGCTTTGACACTAATGTAAAAATCAATATCTTCGATAATATAGTCCAATGCTGTTAGTTTTATCTTTAACATTTTTTCTAATTCATCTGGATCGTTACCTTCTTCAAGTAATTCTCTGATATTGATGTTTACTATAGTACCGTCGGTGAGGTTAACTGAAACACTTTCAAGTAAGGTAATGGGAATTTCTTTTTTCTCTACGGACTTTAAGATTGCTTCCCATTGTGCCTTGCTACTAAGATTAAGCCGCTTGCTTTTTTGTCGCTGTTTTTTTGGTTTTTGTTCCGACATTCTTTGCCTTTGGATCTAAACTACCTGCTTCTTCTTTAAGACGTGCTGCTTCAGCTAGTAATGCTTGAGCACTAGCTTCCATCTTTTGAGCTTGCTCTAACCGTTGTGCAGCTAGATCTGTATCGCTCAACATACCAGTTAACATGTCGGCTGCACTGGTATTGCCCTGGGCCTCTCTTGCACGACGTTCGCCAATTTCAATAGCTTCAGCACGACGTGGTTGATTCTTATTAGTGTTATTCTTTTTACCTACTAGACCACGATTGGAATCAAGATCTTGTAGTTTTGCCATGGCTGCTTGACCTTTGGCCATTTCATCCAAGATATCATTTAGTTCATCTAAACGAACACTGCTGGTAGTAGTAGGTGTTACTAATACTTGATTGGTTGGCACTTTCTTTAACAAACCATTACGATGCAAACTTTCTAAACAGTTATGACCGTCTGCCATAATAGTTCTAAATAACACATCACTGATGTCCTGTGCTTCTTGTCCTTGTGGACTTTCTACAGCTCGCATAACTTCGTCGTGTGTCATTCTTGGTAATAGATCACTATAAACAACTAGTGCCATGTGTTCTAGTTCCGGTACTTTTCTAAATACAATTACACAACGTTTGTCGTTATGCTTGCCAACGTGCTTTAACATGAAGTTTCTCCTTGAGTATTATGCGGCTTCATCCGCAGATGCTTCTACTGGCGGACGATTAATAGCACCGCTAGCTTCTAAAAATTTGAATAGTTTATCGTATACTGCGCCTACTGCGCTGAGTTCGTCGGCTTTGATTGCGCCACGCTCGCTGGTCACTCTGATCAAATTAAGCATTAATACTAGATCGCTTAATGCTAAACTTGGTGCATCAGGGTTTTGGGTTGCTTGTTCCATGCTTTCTCCGTAAATAACTATAGTTATTTAAGCCGGAACAAATCTATTAGATTTTTTTTAACGTGAGTATTCTCGGGATTGTATTTGATCCAAACATAGGCTAAACATGCTAGCTTCGCCGGGTATTTCAAATGCCGCACAAGAATTCATTGATATACCGCCACTTTCGGCAATACTGTACCAATCGCCGTGCCAAAATCTTCCGGTTAGATTCTCCCAAATCCAATCGGTTATAGTTTTTTGGCTAACTTTAATATCATACTGAACTTTGATAAAATGTGGAGGACAGTGCCCTAGCTCTCGCAAGCCATGCACTGTTAAAGGATTAGCTTCACCATTAGACAACATTTTTATTTTTGGTTTCTTCGTTGGTAATAATAGTAATTTTATTTTGATCTGCACTAATACTTGAATCTGGACGTACAGCACGATTCGCTAGGAACATATTTGCTTGTGCAATAAATGTACTTAACATTTCTGTTTGTCCAGTTATTTCTGTAATCTCTGCACAACGAGTTAGATCTTCTAGCGCATCCTCAGTTAGAAGCAATCGTTGTTGTAATGCATCAATCAACTCTTTGATTTTTTTGCTTGCTTTAAGGTCTGCGGTCTTAATTAGTTCCATTACAGTTTTCCCTTCCAGTCGAATCCAACATAGTATTCCAAAAGAACTTCCATAGCATCAATATAACGTAAGTTATGCTCAATGTCTTGTTTTTGATATTCTGCTTTGTTTTTAATCTTCTTTAAACGATTGGTGTCCTCAACAAGACCTTTATAGTCTTGCATCAGTATGCTCTGCATCAAACCATCCACCGCTTCATTGGTTAGTTCTACTTTCATTTGGCCATCCTTGCTTTCCTACAAGCTTCTTTCATTGCATTAGTATAATCTGGACTAATTTCTGCTATTCCACAGTTGACGACTTGTCCATTGTTTGGATATGTAGCTATGGCTATAACTATACCAGCTGCTACGGCTAGAGTTATTAAAATAAACTCTTTAGTTATCATTTTATCTTCTCCTGCTTGAGAATGTCAAATATTTTTTCGTCGTGCTTTTTAAAGTCTTGCCATAAACGAACAAAGCCTTTGGTCATAAATCCAACAACGAACAAAATGTTAACGCTGAGTGCAATTGTCCAAAACACAATACGGGCAGTTCCTTCACCAGCAGTAAAACCTGCTGCTAGTGTAAATCCAGTAGTAAAAATTACAAAGTCGGTCCACGTGGATTTACTAATAAACCATTTTACAAAACGCCATGCTCTTTTCATTACTTGCCTCCTTTGGCTTCTTCGTAATGTGCCCAGATGCCCCATGGCGGTTCACATTCAGGATTGCCTTTAATGATCCATACTGTTTCGCAATACTCTTCAATGCCCCATTCGCCAAACGGCATGCCGTCAGTAAACATAATGAACTTTTTGGGTTCAATGTTGTTTTCTTGCATAAATTCCCAATTGGCCATGAAGTCTGTGCCGCCACCGCCCATTGGTTCGTAATTCATAATGTCATCGATGTTGTCTGACGTAAATGTTTGACAGTTATAAATGTCTGTGTCAAAGCACCATACAGTAATTTTGTATTCGTCGAACGAATCCATAATGCCTTTAATCTCGCCTAAGAATGCTCGACTATCATCTTCACTAATTGAACCCGATTGGTCTAGTGCAATACATACATCAATCATGTCGCCAGGTTTGCTTGCAGGCAATATAGCATCAATATGCCAGCCTCTGCGACTTGGCCTAGCCCAACTATAGTCATTCTTAACAGTGCTTTGAATCTGTTGTTGCAACAAGTCTTTCCAACTAATAACAGGTTCTGTCATGTCTTTAAGTAGACGCTTGACACCCGAAGGCAAGTTACCTGCTCCTGCAGCCTGTGCAGCAGCAATTACAGCACCTTTGATCTCGTCACGAATAGCAGCAGCTTCTTCTTTGGTTAACTTAGGCCGACCACTGCCGCCTTCGTTATCGCCATTATCGTTACCTGAACCTTCACCGTTGCCATCTTCTTCCAAGTGGTCATCTAGAACCATCTGTTCCAACTGATCCATGTTAATTTTGTCAGCATTTTGATACAAGTAATCGTATACTTCTTCGTAACTCATTCCTTTAAACTTGGCATCGTACAAGATAGGTACTACACTAATCTTTTCACCAATACGCTGTTCTACCAAGTCATAGTTAACACAGTAGTCAGCAGCAATATTGGCCAGTCGTGGTTGTCTATCAATACGTCGACTCATATGGTCATACACTGCATGTAATATTTCGTGTCCGCACAAGAATTCCAACTGTTTCAAAGGCATCTTGTTAACGAACTCACTATTGTAATAGAACTTTCTGCCGTCTGTGGCAGCAGTACTACACCATTCGTCTGCATTGGTCAGTGTCATACGTGTAGCCAACTGTCCAAAGAATGGTGCCTTGAGCAACAAACCAATACGTGCAGTTACAAGTTTTTCTCGAGCAGCCGCATCTACTTTTGGATCTGTTACTGTTACTGCTTTTGCTTTATCAATTACTGTAGACTCTGCCATATATGCTCCTTAATGTATAACTGTATTATATAAAATCTGTGATTTACTGTCAATTAACTACGCATCAGGAACCAAGTTAGAATTGGTCCACGCTTAAAATATATATAAGGCACATTACCTCTAGTGTCGACCCACCAACCCCATTCAGGAGGCGATATATCTTTTATAGATCTAGATATCATATATAATTCTTCTCTATCGCATCCTGGACCAAACAGTTCCCAGAGTTGATTACGTGTTTCTACAAAATCTCGTGTTACTGCCTCTCTTGCAGCATAACCGTAACCGTCACGCACAAATTGGGCACGATGAGTCCAATGTCCGTTTCCTTTGTGTCTGCCATCTAATTGTTCGATAATAAGTTTCATAGTATGTAATGTTATAAGTGAATGCTATTGTACCAATTTAGGAGTCCGGTGCTTCCGTTCCACAGCGTATGGTTGGTTATGTCAGGACCTGTTCCACGCCAGTTAGGCCCGTATAGTCAATACGTCTATCAACGATACCCTACTGCTCATCAATAGCACTCACGTATAACAAGGGCCGAAGCCCTTGCTATTATTTGCTGCTACCTGCTGCTGCAAGAACGTACTTGCCAAAACGTTGATGGAACTCATCGAAGCTTGGCATCTTGCCTGGTACCATTGGTAGATTATATGTAGTAAGTGCAACACGAGCACCCATAACAGTAACCTCAGTAGTAAAATTATCCATCATAAAGCGCAAGAAATTATCCGCCATTGCATGAAACTCTGGCAGTTTATCCTTGCCATTCTTTTGATGGAAGTCTTGCAATTCGTAACACATACTTGTAGTTAACGAATACATAGCCGACACTTCTTTGGTCTTGAGATCCTTGACCTTACCTGCCAGGATATCTTCTGGTTTAGGCAAATTAGCAGCATGTTTGCGATGCGCCATAAACTTGACTGCAGTACCTTCACCAACACAACCTGCTAACAAGTCTGTTAGTTCTGCAGTAGTTGCATCGTCGTCATAGCAAAACTCTGATGCAAAGGTCCACGAACGTGGTGTAGCAAAACTACGGCTATTACTACGTGGATCAAAGTCAAACATGTCACCTTTGGCAAAACTCAAGTAACCAACTACGTCGGGGTGAATCTTGTTCTTAACTGCCCAATTCTGCCAGCTAGGAAAGTCTGTACGCACTTCCAAGTGTACAAAACGATTTGCTAACGGACTAGGCATACGATACGTGACGCCTTTGTCACTGTCGCGATTTCCTGCAGCTACCATAACAACATTTTTAGGCAAACGATACTTGCCAATACGACGATTTAGTACCAATTGATATGCTGCTGCTTGTACTGCTGGTGCTGCAGAGTTCATCTCATCTAGCAACAATACCACAATAGGATACTGTGCAGCAAGTTCCTCGTCCGGCAAATCAATTGGTGGTGCCCAATCCATCTTGCCGTTGTCTTTATTAAAATACGGAATACCACGCAAGTCGGTTGGTTCCATTTGTGAGAGACGCAAGTCAATCATATAGCCACCAAGTTCCTCAGTAATGTCTGCTACAACTTCACTCTTACCTACACCCGGAGGACCCCACAAAAATAATGGGCGTTGTTTTTTAAAACAGCGAAGAATACGACTACGTGCTTCTTCGGGTGTTACTGTACGGCTTTCGGTGACTGCCATGTTTTCTCCTTTACGTTAAAAACTACATTATATAGACTATGCGATTTATTGTGTGTCGCATGTTTACAACATTTACCCAAAATATTTTATCTTCTACAAATCGCTTATATCAAACAAATAATGGTCGGGTACATCACCCGGTATTGGGTCACGATTTAATAATTGCGATATCTTTTCTAGCTGTATCGGATGAGATATATATAAAGATAGTTTTCCGTGGCCAATCCAGGACCGACGGCAATATGGACTTATTTTCTTTAGTAATTGTTTTTCTTCTTGTTCGTTCATTGTGAAAGCACCTTTGCAAGATAATTATGAATTTGATCCATTTCTTCCTGTTCAACATAAAAGTCAGTTTGTGGATCCCAATATTGACCTTCTTTTGTATCGTAATACAATACACGACCATCTGCATAAAAGAAAGGCCCTTCAAGACCTTTCCTTGGTTGCCAACGATTATTGCGCTCGCCTATTATAGCATATCCCATAATTACATGCTCCAGTAAGTTTCGGAACTTGGCGAGCAAAAGTAAGGACGATCTGCAGGTTCCATAAACTTTTCGCCAGTCATAATGTTTGTACGTTCAACTAAATTTGATTCTTCGGTTACTAAACGAACCTTCATCATTTTGAGATTTGTATCAGTTGCACAAAATCTAACAGTATTTTTTTCTGTTTTGATATCAAGCCATGGTACTATGTTTCCTGCTGCATTTAAGGATAATTCTACATTAATAATAATACCAACTTTGATACCGGATGCAGCAGACCAAGTAACTTTGTCATTTATACGTAGCTTCATTTTTGTACTCCTTGTTAATTACAGTACAAACATTATAGCAAATGGAATCTTTTTGGACAACCGGTTAAATTACTAGGTGTTTGAAGTAGTTATAGTGCTGTTCTAGTGTCCAAGTTGCAGGATCAACAACAGTTCCGTCATGTGTTGTATAATTAGCAACAAAAACGTTGCTATAACGCCGAAAAGGCAGCCACATATCTGGTGTATGCGCAGCCCAGCCCGCTTCTTTTAGCATCATGTGCTTTGCTCTACTTAAACGTACTGTAGGTGCATTTAACGCCTGTTCTACGGTTATAACATCAGCAAGAAGCAAATCTCTGATTCTGGATGCAGGGATCAAGTGTTCAAAATCGCACTCTGTATCTGCACCAACTTCGTGGTAGTGGGCCTTCATACCATCACGTTCTTCAATGCAATATCTATGATATCTACGTAGATAGTAATCCATGTCATTACGTAGCTCACGTAGCAATTGTTGATCGTTCATTACTGACCGATATTCGACAACTAAGCTAGAGAGATGACCAGAGCAATGTGCTGCCACTGTTTTATAAGTAGCAGCACTTCGTTGAGTTTTTCCGTAGTTTGGAGCAATAAATTTTTCTATAGATTCTTTTAACATTATCTTCTTCTTGTGTTATCAAAGTCTCCTGCTCTTTGACCTTTAAAGGTATGACAATACTTGCACAGTTCTTCTAAATTTTCTGGACTATTATCGCAATGATCTCCATTTTTGTGATCTACTTCTGTAATACCTTTTGCGTCTGGGTGTACTTTAGTAAAGTCTGTTGCACATTCGAATCCTAAGTGCATGTCATGATTAGAACACTTTCCTGTCTTGTAGGGAGTTACACCTTTTCTATGTGGCCATTTTCCGTAACTGGCTTTTTGACAATGGTCACAATGAATTCTCCATCTTTTGGTTCCGTCCATATTAGTACGACTAAATGTTACCAGTTTGTTGCAACCATGATTGATACATATTGATCTGGTCATACTACTACTGCAACTTCCTCCGGGAAAAGTCCAGGTGCAATATTACCAGCTTCGATACCTATTTTACTACCGTCCCCGTGATAGGGCAAGTTGATCGTACCACCGTTGCGTAAATACAACTCACGTAAAAAGTTGCACATTGCTAATGGAGCATTCCAACCTGCACCCGGTTGATTGTGTTCGAATTGTATTTTGGCTTTGGCATGAACTACATGCGAATTTTTAAAAGTTTTCTTGCACTCAGCTAGTACTTGTTTCATCCAGCCCTCTGGTAGCTGACTGTTTGTATTGGTACTCGATAAACGATACAATTCGTATAAACCAATAAAAACACCTTGGTCTATTTCTTCTTGTAATTGAAATGTTTCTTTTATAGCAGCAAGGATGCTATATAGTATTTTACCTGATTCATCTAGCTCGATTCCTTTGTATGCATATTTAAAATGACTGAAGAAATAATCGTTGTCGCCGCATAATGTGTCGCTACTGCGTGATCCTTTGTCTTGTAAGTCAATCTGTAAAATATCAAATTGATCTTGCAATGTTTTGGCACGTACATTCTTGATATCTCTACTACCGTTCTTGTAACGAACCAGTGCATTACGATGCAAGTCGCCGGGTGTCAAACGTCTAACACCAGTGTCGTTTAACATCTCAAATGCGTAACTTGGAAAGTTGGGATCATCAGTTTCGACCACAGCGCAAGGAATTTCTGTAAATCCCAGTATTGCAGCGGCCAATGTGCGATGCTGTGCATCATACAAATAAATGTTTGATCCACTGATGCGACAAGCAGATCCGGGACTGCAAATACGAGCGTCCCACTTCTTCATAATATTAATTACGTGTTTGTGTATAACATCACGTTGTACTTCATAGTCGATCCATAGGTCTTCAATTTTGACCATGGTGCTGTGTGGGAATTTGTTTTCTGATGCTAGAGCACGGGCTCGCCATGCATCTAGTTCTTTTTGTGTAACGTTGTAGTGAGCTTTAATCTGCGTTAATACTTCATCCACAACTTCAGTGAATTTACGCACAAGGCGTTTTGCTGCCATTTCTTCTCCTCAGGTTAATGATGCACAATGCATCTACCAGTAGCCGTTTAATACAATATTAAACTATCTACTATGTTGTTATTCTATATATTTCGTTACGCTAAGTCAAACATTTACAATTGCAAATTGTCCAGATACTGTTGAAGATTGTCGGCATGTAATTTTAGAAGAACAGTTTCTTTTTCACCAAGCAACAATATCTCATCAATTTTTTGTATAAAATATGGACAAGTTAATAATCGGCTCATTTGTATTAATGTGCGATTTTTTAATATCTCAGGCAAAAGACAAGTATAGACAGGAATCTTTGTCGATTTCTTTATAAACTGGATTCCAGATTTGGATAATCTTAAATTTGTTGGGTCGGTATGATTCCACCACCAAGCTTTAATATATTGAGGATATTCTGTTGCGTCTTTGCCTGCGGCTTGTAAGATTTCCTCAGTATACAAACGCTGGTTACGGATAGATTTGATCACCTTGTTTCATTAAGACCACAGTGAATTTGTCTGTTTTGAACAGAGTATTAAGTTTCTTGGCTAAGTTAATAGCATGTCCGCTATTACTAAAAGATACCTTTTTATATTTTGGACCCGGGTAAGCAACCAACATGTTTTGGCTTTTTAGATTGATGGGCTTATTGTCGTAGAATACCGCCCAAATACCTTCGCTGCTCAATACTTGATCGCTTTTGTAATTCGTTTTGTTTACGTGTTCTAGTAACACGGTTGGTTTTGGTCTGGACATCTTAGGAATTTCCTTGAATATACTATTTATGCCTTAAACTGGGCAGTTTAAAAACTGCCTCCATCCAGGCTGATTGACGTGGTTTCTGCACGGATTTCTGGTTTGATTTGAAGTTCAGCCAAGTTAGCAAGCAAAGCAAACAAATCAGAATGTAAGTTCCTGGCTTCATCAGCAGTAAGTACCAATTGTTTGCTGCCTGTTTGATTCATTAATTTTACACGTTCGTTGAACTTGTTCATTGCCACACTAAGATTTTGCATTTTGTTCCTTTAACGATTGTTTCATTTGTTGTTCTGTTTTAAACGGACCCAGATACGGATATCTATTTACAGTGATATTCTTGGGGCAAAAATGTTCAATCCAGGCCTGGTTTATTTTAACAAGATAGTATCCTGCACAAAACATGCTACGACTCTTTGCTGTTTTACTGTACACCGGCAATCGTCTTTGAACATCGTACACTTGATTATATGCACGACCTGCGACAGGATATCCGTACACTGTGTTGGTTTCGGACTTTGGTTCCCTAGAAGCAGATCCAAATTTGATATTGTATTTTTGTTTTAACAGTTTAAGAGAAGGTATGTGTTCACGTTCTTCGTTGTGTACATAAACAAAGCCTCCGTCCACTGTTGCTTGGATAGTGGCCACTCGATGCCCTTGGTCTTCTACTACCCAGAACTTGTTCTTAACTACAGGTTTTGCAATGCGTTCATTCATGTCTATTAGATAATGCATTATGTGTGATAATCTTTCCTATTTCTGTGCCAAGGTCTTGATCTTCGTTTATAATATAAAGTTCGCTTCCAACTCCGTATCCTTGTTCTACTTCGACGATATATCCGTTGTTTGCTCCGTGTATGTTGATTGACACTTTTTTATTTGGAAACTTTTTTTGTGTTTGATTTCCGTATATGTCGCCTATTGTGATTGGTTGTATACCTTGCATCGTCATATTACTCATTGTTTCATCATCTCTAGCATGATAGCTTTGGATACTTGTGCAGCAAAGTCCTCCTCATCCAAGATCATGTATAGTGTATGATTATGTTGGTCGTTGCGTTCATCATACACTTGAGTTTCGAGGATATGTCCACCAACACTTTTATATAACTTAAAGTTCATGCTGTCTGCACGTAATCGATCATCATGATGATCCTCTCTCTCAAAAGGAGATTTAAGTCTACGTATCCGACTTGTTCGACCTTCGCTAATAACATGTTGTATTTCATTTTCAAACATTTCATGGTCTTCCCATGCACGTTTGACCAGTTTGTGTACCCAGCGTCTAAACCATTTCATTTGTTATTTTCCTCTTGTTGACATAGTATCTTCATCATTTCTAACTGGTCGTGTAACTCCTTTAAACCAGGATGTTGTTCCATAAGATCTCGAAGTTTACGTTCTTCATGTTGTTTACGCATAGCCCACTCTACTGCTTCTCTGGATGCAGGTGCTAGATCTATTGTTGTATGTGCATTTGCAATGGGTTGCCACCCGATGCCATCATAGACTTCTAAAGACTCCATATTAGTATTGTATCTAACCATACCAGCACTTTGTGCACCAGGACTAAAACTTGGTCTATGTGGATGACCGTTTGATACAGTAAGGTGCGGCCCTCCGGTTATATCTTTAATCATATATAATCACTCATAAGAACAGCTGACACAAACGCAACAGCAAGATAAGTCATTGAATGTAAGAATTGATCAAGCCCAAACCAGAACCAATACATTTTGTCTTGTGCAGTTAATTTTACGCTAAAATGTATCTTAACCCAATCAAGGTGATAGTGTATAACAGCATCAAACACTGCAAGTATTGCACAGGCTTGAATGGGTAAAAAGTGCATGAGTATAACGTAGGTTAGTGCACCGTGAAGACCTGCGTGTTCATAACCGCCAAGTCTACCAAAGTGTCCTTTGTCTTTGAGCATGCGCTCAGTTTGCCAAACAAAATCTGCGAGAAAGTGTTTGACAAATAATAAAATTAAAAT
>JAUKPS010099161.1:0-28572 GCA_032273165.1 Chlorellidium tetrabotrys | reverse complement strand
AATCTTCATTGAAAAGTCATTTCTGATGACGTAAGAAGTAACCCTTCATGATGTTTATAAATACAAAGAATATTTTTGCAGGTTCATTCTTAAATAAGGAATGCAAAATTTGATTCGATAATTTACGGTAGAAAACCCAGTACTAGACGCTAACACCCCCGGCGAGCATCGCCCAATCGCGCGTAGCGCACAAAACACAAAATCGGGAACCAATTTGAACTTTCTGCCTTGTAAGGAGAAATTTGCCAGCTGCTTTTGTCATCAAATGGCAAGTTCAGGGTTCGCTCATGTTCGAAAATAACTTGTGATAATTGAAGATACATTAATAGGGATGGGGTTCAAAAATATTCCACAACAAGGTCAACATAAATACGAAGATTGTAGAAATAGTTTAACTTGTAAGTTGTATAAATTTGATATTTATCTACCGTATAATAAAAATAATTATATGGTTGGTAAAAATGAAGATATATATATACCTGAATCCGGTGTTATATTTGAATATGATGGTAAACAACATTTTGAATCGATAGTTTATTATGGAGGTGAAGAAAAATTTAAACAAGTAATTCGTAGTGACAAAGAAAAAAATTCGTATTGTCAAAATAATAATATAAAGTTAGTTAGAATCCCATACACATCAAAAACAAGAACAGATATTCAAAATGATATTGTATCTGCATTAAAAGACCCAAGTACATTTATATTAACCGGTGAATACCCCCAACTTGGTTGGAATCAACAATAAAAAAATATTTAATTAAATATAACCCCGCTAATTGTAGTGGGGTTTTTTATTAAATAATTTTTTCTTATCTTTGTAAAAAAAATATGAGTGGAGAAGTAGAATTTGATGAATGTGATTTTTGTCATGTTGAGAAGTCGGTTGGAAGAACTTATTTAAGACCAACCAAATATGTTAAACCGGAAAACCCTGAGGAATACCTGAAGTTGTATAATGAGGGTGGTTATTTTATTATTGTTAAAACTTGCTCTGATTGTGGGGAACCTAAAATTTAATTAAGATGGATAAAGAAATTTATGAATACATAAAAAACGGAATTACAATTGATGGTAACCCAACGGAAGGTTATACTGTTTTTACAATTCCAACTCAACATTTCAAAATGGATTCATTACATCAATTAACTCCGGAAACTTTTGAAAGGGAAATTCAAAAACAAAAAGTACACGATGAGTTAACATCGGAAATTTTCAAAGAAGTTCAAAAAGAAATTGATGAGAATATTTTAAATCAATTAAGAGGTGGTGAACCTAATCCTGATATCATTCCGATGAATACGATTGATAGGTTGTATATGAATTTTTTAATGAACCCTGATTATAGAGCGGAATGTGTTGCTGATTTGATGAGTTCACAAGCCGGTCAATTAGTGAAATGTTCAAACAAGTTTGAGTTTATTGATAAGTTATTATTTGACGATGACTTCTACCAAAAGTGGGGTGAGAATTGTTGTGAAGAATTATCGTATATTAAACGATATGATTTATGGTTAGCAAAAAACTATGAAACCGGAATGGAGTATAATCCAAATAATCCCCCTGATTTTGATAATGAGTATTACGAACCAACACCAAAAAGAAAATTATGTATATTATAGTTTGGAGAAATAGTCACCGGGAACCATTTATTGATGTGGATTTTCGTCAATTTATGGAATCGTATTATAGTTACGAGGAGGCTAAAGCTGCTGCCGAAGAAGTAGTTAAGAATGAAAACGAGGGTGAACCAAGTCCTTGGTATTTTGATTACAAAATTTATGAAGAGAGTAATGACTAAATTAGAGAGCTTTTGTATCAAGTGGTTGAATGAGAATTTTAACCCTATGGAACCATTCATTATGAAAGAATACCCTGATTATATCTTTCATATGAAAGATGGGAGATGTATCTTGCAATACAATAAAAAAAATGGGTATGTTTATGTGAGTTATAGAGAAATTTGGAAGTTTTTTGAATCCTATTTTAGTATGGATAACCAACAAATTAAGGACATCACAAAGATATGGGTGGAGGAACATTACAAAATGGGGGTAACAAAAACAACAACACTAGATAAAACCCAACAAGAATATTCGGTGGAGGAACACTACAAAATGGGTGTAACATCAATAAGCAAATTTCCATATCTTCAAGAGCAATGGGCGGAGGAACACTACAAAATGGGGGTGACAACAATTGTTATTGACCAAAGAGGGATATCTCCATTGGTGGAGGAACACTACAAAGTGGGGGTAAAATCAATACAGGAGTTTGGTTGGCGTATACAAGAACAGGTGGATGAACAATACAATTTACAAACAAATGGATGAGACAACAATTGCGGTAACTTGGAGACGAGAAAATAAAAGAAACTATTTTGACATTGGGTTCCCAAAGAACCAAGAGATATTGTCCGTTAAGGAATCAACAATGATGTTGGCTGCGGGTATGTCTTTATTGATGAAAGCGGGACATAAAAATGGAGATTTTAAAGATTACGAAATGATGGAACATGTAATTAATTATATGAAAAGTGAGTTTGTATCCACAGAGTCTTTTGAAGACGCTACCATCCAACCAAACACATTTAAATAAGATGGAGAGAAAAGTTGATTACGAGACAACAATTAATATGAAAGATACATATGTAAATGTGTGTGAGATTGAAATACCTGAAAGTTTTAATACCGTAGTTTTAAAATTGTGTCCTGAGATTAGAGAGATTGTCACAGTTGGTTATAAAAGTAATAGTGTTTATAATCCTATGACTTTTGAACCAACTTTTAAATTCTTGGTTGGGATTAACATATTTTTTAATGAGAACAATACACCTCAAGGAGATAAAACTCATTATGAAACATTAGTTAATGATTATTTCAAAATGACCTATGGTGGTGAAATGGATTTTGTAACATTTAAAGTTGAATCATTTATTATTCCTCCGGAAAAAACTAATGAGGATAAATTTTTTGAATTGTTTAAAAAGAAAGTAGATGGAAAAGATAATAAATAGATTAATTAAGGAATCCACTAAAGGTGTTGATACCTATACCCACAATAGTTCCACTTGGCTAATTTTTACCGATACAAAACAATGGGTGATTGAATTAACCGATGCTAAAACTCTATGGTATAACTACAACTTCTTTAAGAATATTTTTGCCTATGCGTCGTTGGAGGTTGTGGAAAACCAATATCTCATCACAAAATGGGTAGAAGATAATATTATAAATGGTTCTAAAAATACACCATCTCCCTCTCAAACACCATCATATAATTTGGTAGAAGTTATTGAAAATGGGGTAAAATATACTTCGGTACTAACACATATTGATTTTGGTGAACTTGAAGATACCATTCAAAATGGGGTGAGACACACCGATATATTGGAATCCGGAAGAACTGATAGTGTTGAGGACACCATACAAAATGGGGTGAAGAAAACTATTAGTACACTACGACGTACTCTTCTTGGGGTTGATGATATTATACAAAATGGGGTGAGAGATACACAAAGTAACCCATATGAAAATGTGAGTTGGATTAATAAAGTTATTAACAAGGGGGTGAAACATACCGGAACACCTGATTGGAGTAGAGATAAGGTTGCCAAATATGTAATTGAAAATGGGGTGAAGGAAACATTAAGAGCGTCATATCTTAATGTTGATAATGTAATTCAATATGGGGTGAGGAGAACCACTTTCTTTGAAGGTCCAATGTATAGTGTAGTTGCCAAAGTCATTGATGATGGTGTAAAGGAAATTTACGAATATAAAGGATTAAGACCCGATGTTAAAGATGTTATTCAAAATGGAGTGAAAGAAACAAAGGAAATGTTATCTAATATTCTTGAAAATGGTGTTAAAGAAACTAAGTCGGTTATAGGAAAATATTTTGAAGAAGTTAATGACGTTCTCGAAAATGGAATTAAAGAAACCCACGATGATGTATACCACCACAAAGGAAGAATAGATGGTGTAATTAAGAATGGTGTTAAGGAAACAAAAGTATGTCATTACACCGACCCTAAAACCAATCTTGTTCACGTTAGGTGGCCGGATGAGATTGATGGTATAATTGAGAATGGTGTTAAAGAAACAAAAAAATTGAATGAAGGTGTAGTTGATTGGATTGGCGATGTTATTGAAAATGGTGTTAAAGAAACAAAATCATTACCATCACAAACAGGAAATAAAGATTGGAGCGAATATTCTCATGGGAGAGAGGACCGAACAAAACCATTTAACGAATATTTGAATGAGGCAATCAAAGATGGTACTAAAATTAATTAAACCCTGATTTGTGAATATTTATTATATGTCAAAACATAATAAAGCATTCGATAAAGTGTCAGTCATTGGTTAAAATAAAATGAAAAAAGAAGACTATATGCAAATGGAAAAAGAATACAGAAGAGGAACAAAAATGTTAATTGTTATGTTCGTTATGATAATTGTCGGAATCCTAACATTAAATCATTATTATGGAATATAAAATTAATAAAGAAGAAAAAACTATTACAATTTTTAATAGTGGTGGTAAAGTTGATGAAATTAAATCAATAATGTCGTTATTTCCTGATTACACATTAAAAACCGGAACCCAAAAACAAGAATGTGTTTGTAATCCTGCCAAAGGAGGAGATGGTATATGTAAATGTGAAAAATAAAACATAACCCCACTTGATAGTGGGGTTTTTTATTTATATCTTTATCTAAAATTATATATTATGTCAGAACAAACAGAACAAACCCCAAAAACAATTGCAGTATTCTCAAGAGAATATTATGAAACATCAATCACTAAACAACCGGTAGAATTAACCCTTTCTGATTATCCGGAATTAGATGGTATGACACAAGAGGAAGCCATTAATTATGTTGAAGTAAACGCTTGGGAAATGAAACCGACCAATGATGAATATGGTTATGCATCATTAGCCGAACAACTTAACGAAATGGATATTCGTAGAGATAAAATTACAAATGAAACACAAGATATTTGTGCAGTAAAAGAAATGTTCTAAGTATAAAAAAAAATAAGAATGAAATCAAGAAAATTAAACGAACACATTGAAGAAGAACTTTTCAATAAAGAAAAAAGAATTAAATTACCAAAAGTTGAATCTGAAAAGGTAATAAAAACAACCCCTAAAATTATTAACGAATCTGTATTGGGAGAGTCTGAAGATAAACCAGTTAAAAAGAAAAAACCTTATTATAGAAAAAGATACAACAAACCAAAACCTGTTGAGATTATTCCGGAACCGGTTAACAATAACTTATTCCTTAAAGGTTTAATTACCGGACTAGGTATTGCAGGGTTAATAACAATAATTACTAATTTATTAACATAACAAAATAAAAATTATAACCCTACTTTAATCGGTGGGGTTTTTTTATTATCTTTGTCAAATGAAAAAAGTCGTGTTTAAATATTTTGATGTATTTTGTTATGCTGAACTACGCGAAGACGATAAAGATAATAATTGGTTTAAACCGAATAATGACACTAAGAGTTTTGGGTATTCAATGGAAGCTAATGTTCTTTTTTATAATGAGGAATTGGAAAACGTTATTAATTCAATGTTTAGTGTTGGTAGGACCGAATTCAAAGAACTTTTGAGTGAATGGTTTAAAGACCGATATCAATTACCAGTGACGATGATTTTATAATTACTCTTTTTAACCTTTTAAGTATTTATCATTATGGACAAAAAGAAACGATTGGTATTTAACTATTTTGATATGATATATTCTGGTTATAAGAAACACGGGAGACGGCCGGTGAGAATGCCATACCCAAATGTTTTATTTGAATATAAAAATGACGAAGGTCGTGTCGCATTTGAATTCAACACCGCAACTCAAATATTAAATTTTAATAATAAGGATTTTTATACAGGATTAAATATGTTAGGGCTTATTACTTCAGAGTTTGTAAACATATGTAAAGAATATGCTGCAGACAAGTTTGATAACCCATCCGTATCCAAATCAAGTTTCTATGTAAAGATAATTAAATAATGAAATATATTATAACAGAATCTCAATATAATTTATTGACCGAGGATTTATCGGTTGAAGTTCGTAGGAGACTTCCATATGAAAATATGATGAATGATTTGGAGTGGGGAATTCTTGATGAAATGGATATATGTGGTGATTATGATGGTATTGGAGATTTTATTGGTGATGCTTGTGATATGTTAGTTGAATTATATGACAATTACTTTGAACAAGAACTTGATTATTCTCTAAGACCTAAAGACAAAGATTCTCTCTACTATTATTTCGTTGATAAATTTGGTAATTACTTGGAGAAATACTTTAAGGGTCATAAAAATAAATGTTCTTAAGATGAAATATATAATAACAGAGTCTCAATTTAATGAGTTTATTTACAAGTTTATTGATAAAATCCTTGGTGGATTGGAGGAAATAACCATTAAATCTCACCCAACTATGAAATTTTTTGTTAATTCTGACAACCAATCATTATTTCATTACAATATCGACAGTGAAACTGTTGTTCTTCGTAATAGAAGTATTACCGAACACATCTACAATTACCTTGAAAATATGTTTGGAATTGACCCAAATCAGTCTCATCGAATCTTTAAACAATGGTTTTTGGACACTTATGGGATTAAAGTTTATAAAATCTACTAAAAAGTGTATTTTTTCTATTAAAAAGAGAAATTTAAGTATAATTGTCCCGTATTTTCCACTATAACAAGATATTGAGTAAATATTTTCCACTATAACGAGATACTTATAATAAAATAACAAATGAAACACATATTAAATAATTTATCAGCTGAGGAGAAAAATAGTATCCTTGAACAACATACAGGAGGAATGAAAGTTATTACTGAAAATTTCTCTAAATTGTTGAATTCGAAGCTTGGAGATTCAAAACCATTAGTGGAAGAAAAATCTAAGAAAAAATAATCTAAATCCCACCCATTAAAGGTGGGATTTTTTATTCTCCCCCTCCTCTTCGATACTCTTTAAGTGAATTGCAACCTCAACGAGTTGTTGGTCACCCCCATAACTACAGGGACATGAGGATAATCCTTTGTTTTTTAAATAATTTTTTGATTCTTCTAATGTCATAATAATAAATATTATATTTTTTTTTTATATCTTTGTAAAAAATAATTTATGGCAACTTATAAAAAAGGGTGGACCCCTGAGGAAAAAAAAGTGATTGACACCAGTAAGAAAACTTTAAAAAGTGTATTACAAACTATTAAATTATCTTTACTCCCATTTGACTTGAATGAAGATTTATTTATGGACTTTAAAAAAACTTTTTTATATCGATTTATCATTAACTTTTTCGGAGGGTTATTAATTATTGGGTGTCTACTATTAACCCTTTATTTGGGTGCGGTTTTTGTGACTTGGAGCATACCTAAAGGTAATAGTGAACCAATGGATGAAGGTGGTAAAATGTTTATTAGATTAATATTTTTGGGTTATCTATTTTTAGTGTTTTTCTTAACCCTTGAAGAGGATTAATATAGTGTTGTATATTTATATGTATGATTGGAACTGCTTTAAAAAAATTATTACTTACAATGTTGAAGGACGAATATCCTCAAATAAAAGATATTGTAGTAGAACCATCAGACCTTGGTGATTTTATCGTATATCGAGTAGGGATTGGTATTAAATATAATGATTTACTTGGGATAAAATATGATGATATACTTATATTAAAAGATAAAATTAAAAATTTATCAAAATATATTTTAGGTAAAAATGAACTTTTAGAAAATAGTTTTTTCTACGACCCCCAACAATAGTAATAAAAAAAAAAATATTCATCCCACCCATTGCCGGTGGGATTTTTTTTTGTATCTTTGCTTTATGAATGTAGAACTAATAGAAAAATATTTGGAAGATAAATATGGTAGTTTATCTCTAATTAAAAAACAAAACACTTATATTCTTAATAATTTATTTCTTTATAATACATTGGAAAAAGAATTAAGATGGTATATTGATGTCGAATCGGATTTATTTACCTGGTTTGGGCAGGGTAATTACTATCAAGTAATTCATGATTGGTTTATTAAAAGATTCGGTAAAAAAATAGGATATGACAAATAAAGAATTATTTTTAACATTTTTTGAGGTGGAGAGTGCCACTATCATTGGTGTTAAATACCGAAACATCGATAAAATTCAGTTAATATTAAATCCTACGGAGAAGAACAAATTTATGGATAAATTACCCATCAGACTTTTAATTGATAGAGATGACCATTATTCTCGTATTATGGGTAGCTCCGATGAAATGTTTAACCTATTTACTTATTTGGGTTTTAATACGAATGAGGTTATTAGTATTTGTTGTGAGATTCACAAAGACATGGGTAATAGAAAATTAATTGTTCCATAAAGGATATTTATTGTGAAATACTAATCATGTCAAAATCAAGAAAACCCGGGAAACCAAAAAAGAACAGAGCAAACACTCTAAAAGATTTAAAAAGAATGGATAAGAATAACGAAATTCTTACTCGTTTGAAAAAAGAAATTTAACAAAAAAAAACCTTATCATAATCGATAGGGTTTTTTTAATTGTATTCGTAAAAATTATTTCCGTCAGTTGTAAATTTAAAATTAATTCGAAGATTAGGTAATCCATAATATTTTAAAAGATTATAACATTCTGCAACAATCTCCTCTTCAACTTCCTGTTCGGACCCATCCATCCAAAATTCAATTACAATGTTATTACCTCCGATATTTATTCGGTGCTTTAACTTGTAGTCTGAAATATCTTCAAATTTTGGGACTATAAAGTTATCCAATAATTTTTTCACGATTTTTAATTCTTGTTCCATAGTAATAAATACCTCTTTATTGTAAATGACAAAAGAATTCCATATCTTTGTGAAAAATAAATAATGGTGGAATTAACTGAAGACCAACAAAAAGGGTTAGATATGATGGCTAAAGTATTAAGTAAAGATTATCCCTACATTACTGGTACAATAATAAATCTTAATGATTTTGAGACTTATTCAACATTAATCACTATTAAATTAATAATGAATAAATCAAAACTTGAAGATTATTTTAAACAAAAATTAGACTCTAATTGGAAGGAGTTTTGGAGATTTAGTAATTTATTTTATCCTAATCCCGACCCCGAAAATTTAATCATTGAAGAGATACAAAGATTAGGAAAGATGTTTTATGGTTCAATAGGTGATGAATATCAATTTGAATCCGGTTCCATAATTACAGACAAATTTAGACAAGTAAAAATAAATTCATTCATATTAGATGACGAAAATTGAAAAAGAGATTATAAAAATGATTGAGGATAAATATGGTTATCCCTACATGACATACGATAAAGTGGGACAAACTTGGACTAATAATTATTTTCTGTTTGATATTAAGACAGAAACAATTTATAGTTCGGATAAAGTTAAACTTGAACTAGGAAAACGGTTTGGTTCAAAATTTATTGAAAATAATTATTTCAATCTTATATCAAAATGGTTTAAGGTAAATAACAAATATGATGTAAAGCATGTCGAGTAGTATTTATTGTATATGGAATTAAATAAAATTATAAAGAAAGTGTTAAGAGAGGCTGTTGGAGTTCCTGAAGGAATTGTTGAAACGGCTGAATTAGTCTATGGTCAATTAATGGGAGAACTTAAATCACTTAGTCCGATAAGTGAAGATGACGAGAAACTTCATTTTCGTTTAAATGGGGATTACCAAATATCCGATTATAAATTTAAAAAAATTGATTTATCAATAGAAATTGTTCGAACAGACCAAGTGGATAAAGGAACTCTTTTGGGGATGGCTTTTAGGTTTAAATCACAATTAGATAATAACACTTTAAAAGTAGTACACATACCAACTAAGAAGAAAATTGAATTATCAATATCAATTGCGATTCCAGAAGATGGTGATTTAAATTCTGTAATTCAAGTACTTGAAAATGAAAAAGATACAACGATTAGTTCTCTTACTCATGAGTTAATGCACTCTTATGATAAATTTAAAAAACCAGTATCAAATCCCTCACAAAGAGCGGATTATGACGCTTATAAAAATATTAGATTTGGTATTGAACCAATTGATAATTTCTTACATAATTTATATTTCATCCATTCAATCGAAAATATTGTTAGACCAAGTGAAATCTCCTCAGATTTAAAATCAGGTAGTATCAATAAAGAAGGGTTTTTAGAATTTTTAAAAAATAATCGAGTTTACCAAAAATTAAAAGAGATTAATGGTTTTACATATGAAGGACTTAAGAAAGAATTATTAAATCATGTTGATATAATCCGAGAGAGATTAGAACAAAGTGGAATAGATAATATTCCGGAGGATGATGAAGAATTAGTTAATACTGTACTAAATTTACTTAGAATTAATTTAGTAAATGGTAAAGGAAATGCATTGAAACAAGATTTAACCAGTAGTTTCTTTGATGAAATTATGGGATTCTCGGGTAAAAAAGAACAAGTTTTTAACGATTATATTAAAAGAATTCGAAAATATGATAATACTGATGACTTTTTTAGAAATGAAGAAAGAATATTTAAACGAACATCATATGATTTAATAAAAAAAATTCATAAACTTTACTCTATTTTAGATAAGACTAAAAAAACAAATGAATCAATAATTAATTGGGATTTATATCATGAGATTAATAAAACACCAATTGTAATTGAGACTGAACTTAACATTGATGACGATGGGAGAAAAGTTAAATTAATTCAAAAATATTTGGATAATGTATTAGTTCCGGGAAATAAACTTATTTGCAAAGCACAAGTTGTTCGACTTGTAAACGAAGATGATTACTTAATTAGAATTTGGGTTAATAAAAATGAACCTCACACTCAAGATGATTCAGATAATTTAGTTGATGATACATGGGATGAGATTTATAATATGTTCGAAGTTTCGACAGCAATCCACAGAGTGAACTCAGAATGTTAAAAAACACAACCCTTCTTAATCAAAGGGTTTTTTATTTAAAAACTATTTCGTATATTTACCCAAAAGATAATTCATGGAAAACTCACATATAGAAGAATGGGATTTAAGAGGATGGATGGGAATTGAAGAACCAACTCCACATGCACAACGAGAGTGGAATAAAACACTTCTTAATAAAATAATGATGATATCGAATAAGATTCATCAAACCTCAAAACGAGGTGGTGCTGACACAATAATTCTTCATCCTGACCTTGAAATATTATTACATCCTGATTCTTATGATGACCATAGAAAAAAACTTATTAGTAATATTGATGTTATCTTGGACCCGACGATGGAAAAAGACCGAATCGAAATAAACAATAGAAAGTCATTAGAAGATTTAAAATTCATTCCATTTGTGACTGAGGGAGAGGAAATGAATACAATAGAATTCAAACCACTTATTTCTTGTACAAATGAAGAAATTGTAAAATACATTGAAGGTCTTGTTGGATTTGTATTAATTGAAAACATTTAAAAATATGAGAGAAGAAAACACATATGATAACTTACTATCGTACTATAGTAGTATGTATGATAGTCTCCTAAGTAACACATTACTTAGAGAAATCAATTCATTTCAAGGGAGTAGTAATCCTTACTGTAAAATTGAACCTCCCAAAGAAAAAAAATCAGAAAAACCTAATTTTAATCAAACTAAAAAATAACCCTTATTATAAAGGGTTTTTTCATTTCATATCTATTTATTAATATGAAATACATAATAACGGAAAGTCAGTATAATAAATTAACAGAAAGTCATCAGGATGATTTTAATTCATTTATCACAGAAAAATTCCCCAATATTGATAAATTAAAAATGGTTAGAGGGACTCATCCTTTTACAGGTCCATTTAGAAAATATGTTGACCCTGAAAAAAACACACAATATTTTAAAGTTATTTTAAAATCACCCCCAAAATGGGAATCGGGTGCTGGATTAATTGATACTTATCCAGGTATTCGTTTAGTTGTGTTACCTA
Organism: Chlorellidium tetrabotrys; assembly: GCA_032273165.1. Classification (NCBI taxonomy): domain Eukaryota; class Xanthophyceae; order Mischococcales; family Botryochloridaceae; genus Chlorellidium; species Chlorellidium tetrabotrys. The sequence continues at coordinate 16,541 of JAUKPS010099161.1, read as the reverse complement.
AAGTTTATTCGTATATTAAAAAATATGGTTCTAGTTTTGAATATGATTTATTAAATTGGTTTAATAAAACATATGATGAAAATGCTGAAATAATTTTTAAATCAAGTAAATAAATTGGAAACTTAATTTATGAAAATATTAATAAGAGAATCTCAATATAGTAAATTAACTGAACAACGAAAAAGTTTTATTCAATCTTTTATTGAAACAAAATTTCCTGAGATGGGTAGGTTAAGAAAAAGACCAACTAAAAGTATGTCTTTTGGTAGCGGTTATAAATTTTTTAACCCAAAAACTAATGAGGTATTATTTCATGTTGTTAGTGGTGGACCAGTTTTTTGGGAAAAGGGAGGTGAAACAAGACCGGCATATCCCGGTGTTAGATTATATGTTGATTGGAAATTGTCTCAGGATTTGTCAAATTATTTTGGTGAATTCGATGAACCACTTTTAAAATGGTTTAATGAAACTTATAAACAAGATGCAGACAGTATAAAGCACGGAATTAGATAGAAAACCATTCATTATTGTAATAAAATGGTTATAATTAAGTATGAGTGATACAGTAGGAACAATTTTAGTAGATGAAGGTAAGATTACCTTAAAACCTTTTGAAGGTGAAGAAGAAACTTGGGAAGAATCCAAATCTTTGATAAATGCCATTGGAACTAAATTTATCTTTTTTGAAGGTAAGAAATATTATCCGGAAAAATAACAAAACCCACCTATTGGTGGGTTTTTTGTTTATTATAGTATTTATAACATATAATGATGAAAGAACAAATTAGAACCATATTAAAAGATTATTTAAATGAAATTGTAAGTTCAATACCAATTTCAGGTCCAAAATCGTCCCAGTGTAAAAAATTCTACGATAGGCTTAAACAAGAATTCCCACAAACTCCTGAATATATATTAAAAGAATTCACCACAAATGTCTTATGTGGTGATAAAGAAGCCTTTAATAATGTTATGAACCAATTTTTCGGGGACCCAATACCTTTTCTTGGGAAAATGATATATAATTACCTAAAAGGTCCATGGAAACTACAGATAATCCAAGTAAATCCCGAAGATTTTACTGAAAATACAATAAATGCGTTCCTTGAACGAAATTTTGGCAAAATCGATGCCTATATGGTTCAAAACGATAAGGAAAGAATGGATATCCAAAGAAAACTAGCAACCTCAACCGGTAAAAATGAACCAATTATTGTAATTAAACACGAAAATGGTAAATATGAAGTAGTTGAAGGTTGGCATAGAACTATGTCGTCATTAAAACTTGGTGATAATGGTGAAGACCTCAAAAATTGGGATAAAGTTAAGATTAGAGCTTTTGTTTTAGAGAAATAGTCTCTCAATGTTCTGTTTTCCCTCTAAATTTGATGAATGTACCCTTATTTTAGGTAATTTAACCTCTTTATTCTCACAATAATCAATTAACCATAACGCTGCGTCATAACCTGTATTACCTTTTAACGATTTATAGTCAATATTTGATTGATTTTCAGTTAAATAGTGGTTTTGGGTTAAATCATGGTCAAATGAAATTATTTCAGGTAATCCTGACTCCAATATTGTATTAACAAATTCTTCATAGTTTTTAACTATTGTCCATTTATCATCATTTTCATAAATTGGGTCAATTGTATTTCTAAATACATCGTAAGGTTTTCGGTTGTCGTCTAAGAATAATTTCATAGTGCAAATATACATTTTTTTTTTTAATATATTTATATAAAAAAAACAATTATGACTGAAATAAATTACCCTTCAGAAAAAACGTATTTCATTGGATATAATGAGAATGATGAAAATGTGCATTATGGTATAATATATGTTGACCAATGTATGACAACAGCAAAAGATAATGTATATACTACAACTATAGAGCAAGAGTATATTGATGAATTGTTAGTTCATAATATAAAATATGAAGACACATTACCAAAGAATATGTCAGGAACCACACAGAATTAAAGTGAGATTTCAAAACGATTCTTCATTATTTCTAATTTATCTTCCGGAACACCATGTTCGTTGACACCACCGTGTCTATTTTCAACAACTAAAGAGTAAACTCTATACCCATATTCTTCTGCTAAGTCAAAGTATGGTTTCATTTCCCATTCTTGAGTAAAAGTATTTGATACTACAATTTTGTCTTGGCTTTTCATCCAAACACTTACCGCATTTTGACACCAAGCATGAGCCTCTTTTAATTTAGACGCATCAAACTCGTACTTACCGTTATACATAAAGTACTTATCAGCTTCCATATTCATTCCACCTAAGGATTTTGCTAGTGTTGATTTACCGCTCCCTGGTAATCCTCTGAGTAAATATAATTCTTTTCCCATAATATTTTTTTACAAAGATAATTAAAAAAATTTAATCAAACCCAATATATTTATAAAATATGAAATACATTATCACCGAATCTCAATATAAAAAATTAATTAACGAAGAAACTCAATTGGAATACACTAGCGAATTTTTGGATGGTGTTACCGTTGTAGTCGTATTTGAAGATGACCCATTATATGAACAAGTTAAAGAATATTTTAATGAATATGGTTTTGGGTTTATGGTTCCGGGTAGTGATTTAATTATAATTAACGGAGAAATATTGGTTGGACAACCAGACGCCAAAGACATTTTAAAGTTTATTGAAGCTCATGAAATCACTCATGTATTATTAGGACATGACGGACCAAGAAATGAACAAGATGAGATAGAAGCGGATTTAGGCGCTTATATTCTATTACAAAATAAAGGATACGATAAACCAATTGAATTACTTGTAAATAATTTCAAGGAAAGACATGGTATTGAATTTGATGAAAAAATGATTGACGATATTAAAGAACGAATGTAATGGATGTAATAATTAGTAAAAAACAAGAAGAAAGAATAAAATCCACAATTATTAAATTAGTTGAAGATTTAAAGGTACCATTGGCATCAAGGATTGCCGTTGAAATTCCCGATGAAAAAACAATAATTGTTATTATTATTTTAAAAAATTTTGTAGGATTTAGAGTCAAAGAAACATATGAGTCATTAATCCGCGATAGAATAAAAAATTACATCGGATTAAGAGTCGATGTTTTAATGTTTGAAAAGAGTGATTAATTGACAATATTAAATACTTTTCATATACTTCTCAAAAGATAAAATATGACTAAAGTAAAAATTTCAACAGACAAGGGAGATATGATTGCCGAACTATACGACAATGAAACTCCAATCACAGTAAACAACTTCAAAGATTTAATAGGGAAAAAATTCTATGATGGATTAAACTTCCATAGAGTTATTCCAAACTTTGTAATCCAAGGTGGATGCCCGAACGGAACCGGTAGTGGTGGTCCTGGTCATAACATCCCATGTGAGGTTACCGCACCAAACCAATTCCACGACCGAGGAGTATTATCAATGGCACACGCAGGTAGAAATACCGGAGGGTCTCAATTCTTTGTTTGTCATAATAGACAAGGAACTGCTCATTTAGATGGAAACCATACTTGTTTTGGTAAAGTTAATGAAGGATTAGAAGTGATTGATGCCATCAGAGCTGGAGATAAAATAAATTCAATAACAATCTTAGATTAATTTATTTAATTAAATCTAATATAACCCCCATTTATGGGGGTTTTTTGTTGTATTTATTTAATACAAGTATTTATCATCATGGGAAAGAAAATTAAAGTTCGTTTAACCGAACAAGAACTAATAGATTTGATTACAAAACAATTGTCCGGACAGGATAGTATGGATATTTTGAAGGATATGTTATCCGGTAAGTCTAAAGACACTTCAAAAAGTGATGGGTCCTCAACAACAACAAATCCTATTTTAAGTTCATCGGGTGAATTTACACAATTAAATTTAAATACTCCTGAAGGTTTAAGTGCTTATTCTAATATTGCAGATAAATTCATTCAAGGTAGGTCTTCTAATTTATTAAACATAAATGGAGATATGTTAGCAAATGCGGCTAAAAACTCTTTTAATAAATTTAAAGGTTATGTACCACCTGAATTAGCATTGGCTCAATTATCTGCAGAGGGAGGATTTTCAAATAATCCACAATCAAGACCAATTAGAACTAAAAACCCATTTAATGTGGGAAATGTAGATACGGGTAAAAACATTCAACATGGGTCAGTTCAAAGCGGTATTCAATCATATTATGATTTAATTGCAAAAAAATATTTGAGTGGTGGTAAGGTGGCGTCAGATTTAGTTAATAATTTTGTTAATGATAAAGGACAACGATATGCATCATCAAAAGGATATGAAGATACAGTTAAAAAAATATCTTCACAGGTTAATCAGATGGCTCAACCAATTTATGCATCTTTAGTCGATAAACTAAAATCAGGTTTAGCATAACATGAATATGAATAGTGATAAAGTTGAAAAATTATTGGATGCGTTTTTTAACCATAGTACTGTTCATCCTTATCCCGTGATTAGAATTATAAAAGAAATGAGGTCAACATATGATGGTGATTATCCTTATTTTGAATTAGTGTATGAAGCGAATAATTATAACCATCCATTTGATATGGAAAATATAATTGAATCGGTTACCGGATATACCGGATTAAAAGAAGGTCGTGACTATTGGTTAGGAGTGACTTGGGAATTATTAGAAGAATAAAATGAAATATATTATAACGGAAAGTAAATTAAACGAAACCATTAAAAACTACCTTAATTCGGTATTCCCTGTTGAGGATATAAACTGGACTCCATCAATTGATGAAAACGGTAATGAAATGGATTCTGCAATAGAATTTTATGTTGGGGATTATTTGGATGAGGAACCATTATTTAGATGGTATGATAAAGGGTATTGGGATAATGAGATGGAAGATTTATTACCAACACAAGAATTTGACCGAAAATTATTAAAAAAATATAAAAATGAATCTCCAATTCTTGAATTTGAAAATAGTAATATTTCAAGGTCATTAAATGGGTATTTTGGGGATGTGTGGAAAGAACCATTTAAAGAATGGTTTTATGATAATTTTGGGTTTATAGTTAAAACATTTCACGAATAATGATAAATGACTCTCAAATTAAAGGACTTGAAAAATTAGTTAATAGTGATGTTATTAAGAACATCTATCCGGTTATTGGAGAAATTGAAGTACACAATAGTGAACACCCTTTTGGTAACCTTGAAAATACTTTACAGTTCAATATTTACTTGAATGACCCTAGATCAACAAAACAGAATATGTGGGACGACTTCCAACTGGACCAACATTATTTAATTGACCATCATATTAGAAAATTATTACCATACCTTGGTATTGATAATAATAAAACATCAGTAAGGTATAGAATATATGATACAAATTTTAATATGATAGATACTAATGTTTCAAACTAAAATGGAATTTATTAAATATGCAATAATATGGGTCGGGTCTAACTTGGCAGTTCCATTTTGGGTTGTAGGACATGTTCATCTAACCACAAATGTTTATGAAGATATCTATGAAATTATTGCGTCTTGTGGAATGAATATTTTAGTTATGGTTGCGTTTTGGCTAGAATGGAGAAAACATAAAAAAGAAGAGGAAGAAAAATGAACGTAAAAATAAATCAAAACCAATTAAGTAGGTTCTTAAGTAAGTTTACAAATCAAGAAGAAACAGACCCAAGTTTTTTCATTAAAGTTTTAAAATTTATTACAATAAACGGACAGGATGAGGAAATCGGAAAATATATTCTTAATCAAATAAAACAAGAAAACATTACAAACTATGATTTTAGTGGGGATGAAGTATTGAATACGTCCATTCAGTTTTCAATTAACACTTTCCCATTAGTATTAAATACTCAACGAATTATTTTTAACAGAGGTGGTAGAGATTATGAATTTGAACTAACATCCCCTATTTTTGGTGATGAAGTCAAATTAGATTTAAGTTATTCATTATTGAATAAGATTTATAAGGAATTATTTAATTATCGATAACTAATTACAATTTAAGAAATAATTATACATTTATAAAAAACACAAAAATATGATGAATTTAACCCAAGACGAAAAAGCGAGATTGTATAATCATATGATTATGAGATATCAGAGAATGCAAGAAGAGGTGAGACAAATTAAAGCTGAGAATTTTGAAGTTTCAGATAATGACCAACAAAAAATCAATTTAATCGAAGCCAAAATGAAAAGGCTCTTCACCGATTCACAAAAATTATATTAAAAAATTACCCCTATTAATGGGGTTATTTTATTTTGAATTTATACTTAGTTAGTTTCTCAACATCTTGAAGTGTTACTTTATTATCGTTAATTCCATTTGGTTTTGATGTGTCGTTGTTAAAGATGTAGGCTCTGAATTCTCTTGTTTGTTTAATGTAGATTACTTTCCAACATTTTGTAGGGACAGAAACTTTACCAATTTTCTTAGCAATACCAACATTACCACACCAAATTTTGATACTATCTTGTTCCGAAGCTAATTGACGAGTTAAGGTTTCTAACGATTTCCAATCTCCAGCATTTAATGTGTGTGTCTGTGGAACCATATTTGAAAAGTAAAAACATTCATCCTGAATTTGATATGTTTGACATAAATTGTCCGCCGCTGGCATCATGTGACCACGGTCAGTACCACTACCAATATAATCTTTCTCGATATTAGTTTCTTTAGGTAATTGTGGGTCCGGTTTAAAATTATCTTTTCGTTTGAGAGGATTGGGACAATTCACCATTGATTTAGTTAACCACCACTCAACTAAGACCGGATAATGTTTAGTTTTACTAAACACTGTTGAGTAATTAGTGTGTTTAATTCTTATCGTATCTTGAGAAAAAGACGACAACGATGTTAAAATAAACCCTAATGTTACTATAATGTTTTTCATTTATATAAATATTATGATAACCATTTCCCATTTTATCGCATAACATTATATTTATCATTATATTTATAGATATGGGAACTAAAAGATTTACAATTACGGAATCAGAAATTGATTCAATCAAAAAACTTTACATGACTGAACAGTCTGAAGAAAAAGAAGATAGAAAATTCTGCCACGGTGGAAATGTTAGGTCATTAGACGAGATTATGGGTGATGACGAAGCGGAAGATTATATTGATGGTGTTACAATTAGAAAAAATGGTGTTAATGGTTTAATTGATAGATTGGAATTATTAAAAACACTTAGGTTACATCCAAAAGTTTCTGATGGTGGCGAACATTTGGCGTCTGAAATAATGAATCATGTTAAATCATTCAAACCTTACAACTATTTTGACGAAACAAAAAAAGAATGTAATAAGGCAATGGATAAAATTATTGAACTTTATAAAGAGAATGAACATGGAGAAGAATTAGTTAAAGATATTGAAAAAGTCTATGGAATGAATCATGTTTCTCCTCGAGCGAAAGAATTCCTAAAACATGGTATAGCAATGATTAAAGGTCAATAAGTTGAACTTTTAAAAAATATTTTTTATAATTAGTGTTCCATTTAGGGACACTTTTTTTTTTATGTCAACACAATCACACATCGACAAGGTACAATTAAAGGCGAATTTACTTTCGTACCCATCTCATGTCGGTGCTCCAAAGATAGAATCAACCGATTTATCGTCATTTAAAAAAAATGGGACTGACCGGGTGAACAAGATTTACGACACAAAATATAAAGAACTCATGCGAGACGCAGAGGACCTCTATAATTCATTTATTGTTAACCAAGAAGTATATGAGTCATCTTATCGTTTTGAACCCGTTATCGGTCAAATTTACCACCTATATGAAGATATTAAAGGTGAAAAGTTCTTATCGTTAATAGAACCAAACACATGGAGACAGAAACATCTCTATTCGGCTATTTTAAATTCAGATATGATATGGACAAAGATAGAGTAAAACGATTGTGTGAATCCGCTTTAGGTATTTCATATAGTGGGGTTACAATTTGCGATTTTGATATGACACCAACATTTAAATATGATGAAATCTTAAGTAAATGGGTCCCGGATTCATTTGCTTTATTTATTCAAATTAAATCACCTTTAGAGAGAGAAACATATAGACCAACAATTATCCAAGAAACTTTGGAGGGTCTATTAGGTTTTGAATGCTGTGTGGATTTTGCCTAACTAGTTCTAGTACTAGTGCTTATTTATATTTTTATTTTTTATTATATTTTATTATTATATTATTATTCTTTTAAGAATAATAATTATTCGCTTCCCGACCAAAGTTTAGTTTTTTTATTAACAATCGTATATTTATTAAGAAATAGTTGAGAGTATGCCACAGGAATCAGTTTGGACAGTTTTAATCACCGCGTTAACCCTATTAGGTTCTGCAAGTGCTTGGAGATTTTACGAAAAAAGAGCCGTAAGAAAAGAAAAAGATGAAGATTTTGTTCGTCATGATTGTAGAGATAGAATTAGTAAATTAGAAGTTTTATTACAAGAAAGTAGTAAGGAAAAAGATACGATGCGAGAAACTATTCTAAAATTAACTGAGTCTGTTGCACAATTGGCGATTAAAGTTGAATTTTTACAAAAAGAAAATAATGAACTTCATAATTCTTTAAAATTAGCAAAAATTAATTAGACATCAAATCTAACATAAGATAATATTTTAGATTCTGGAAAAAAATATACCATGGAATCTTGTACTAAAATGTGTGCTAGAGTATCATTCATAACTTCTTCATTAATTGTTTCCCCTAAAAGAATAATTACCTCTAACATAATTGAATTATCCTTAACACCGGTATTCATTGAGTGAACTTTAATTCTTGCTTGATTGCCATAGAATTCTCGTACCGCATCTCCACGAAAATCGTTAATGTAACTTTCGATTAGGCGAAAGAATCTTTGTTTCTTATCTAACATAGAAAGAAATATAGTAAAAATTTTTAATTAAAACAGATTATTAACCTTGTCCTCGAGATTTTTTTGAATAATTCTTAGATTGTTTTAATTTTGAGGTTTTAGTTTTTGAATGAACTCCAGGTCGACTAACTTTAGAAGTCTTTAATTTAACTGGTGAATTTGAACTTGTATTAGCTTTTGCCATGTTATAATATTTCCAAATAAATAGTTTTTATTATCAAATATTTTCATATATTTGCACCATGGCAATAGGAGTTATTAAAAATACAAAAAAACAAATAGTTTACGAAGATGAAGAAACAATTACCATTTGGAAGTACGACTCATCTATAACAACTTTTGGACCTGTAGAGGTTGAAATTAGGTATAAAAAGGGATATGAATGGTCTGACCCATCGAAGAAAAAAACTTTAGGTGATTTAGCAAAAGATGCTAAAAAAGTAAAAAGAAAATTAAAGACCCCTTAATTGTTTGTCTATTAAGAATTTTAAATTAATAAGGGTTTCTTTATCTAATTTAGGTATAAGTCTTTCGGTATTTTCCAATAGTTTTCTTGGATTACGAGATTCTTGAACTTCATTAGAAATGGGTTTAACATTTTCAACATTCCAATCATTCATTTCCCAATTATCATATTGAGTATCTTTTAAAGTACCTGAATAGAAATCCCAATTCCCATCATTTCGTTGGACATCTAATGAACCTATGACCCATTTCTCATCGTAGGATGAAAATGTTGATTCATATTCTTCCTCAAAAGTACAAGAACCACTAACGGTGTATTCAACCAAATAATCCTTAGCCTCAGGAATTATAAGTTGTTCTGTTAATGATTTATCATTAGTTTCAAATATTTTGGAAAGTAAATTATCATTAATTTCTAAAAATTTAGCAAAAAATTGAACATCTTCTTCAACGACCGATTCATTAAAGTATGAGGATGCGTTTTCAAGTATTTTTTCACAATCTCCATATTCATTTTCATAATCATTATCTAATGATTGCCAATCAAATCCATCATCAACAATTTTACTTGCAATGAAAACTAATTGTTTTTTTGGAAATCTTGAAAAATTACTTTGGTCTGCCATACTAATAAATACAACAAAAGGTGGTTATTCACCACCTTTATCTGTATTTTTTAAATAATCAACCAGTTTTTGTAATTTGTCCGAATCTTCCGGATTAAAAATAAATTCATCAAACGCCCCGTATCTACATTGTCTTCCAAAGATATACCTCAAACCATAACCAACTCGTTCCCAAAAAGGTCGGTTGTTTAAATGTATGTGAAAATAACACATTGGGTATTTTATTCCACTGTCTGATTCATCTTCTTCATAAAGGATAACTAATTGATGTTCAGTTGAATGACAACTACAAATTAATAAATCTTTTTTATTTTCCATTTTCATCTAAAAATATTACTTCGTTAGTATCCGGATTCCAATCGATAGTTATTGGTTTTTGAGTATAGACGTATCTTTCATCTAAAACCGCAGTGTTAAAGTGATGTGTATCCCCTTTTCTAACATAACCATATCCGGTATGGATGTGACCAACATTATGAAGTTTAACATTCAATCTCTCCAATCTATCTGTTAACAACTCACAACCTAAATTATCATGTCTTCTACCATCAACGGTATCTAAAATCCCAAATGCGGGACAGTGAGTAAGTAAGATATCAGTGTCATCAGGAATTCCTTCCCATCGGCTAGACAAACCTATTCCGTTTTTAGGTAAATTAAACGCCCAACTATAAAATTCTGGTTGCCAAGGACTACCGTAGATTTTAACTTCTCTTTCATCACCAACTTGGATTTTGAATTCACTATCTTGAAGATATGTAATTCCGGTGTAGAAATCTAAAATTTCTTTTACCTTATCAACATTATCTTGGAAACCCCAATCGTGGTTCCCTGCAATGAATACTTTGTGAGTATAACCTTCAATACTATTGAACCACTTACAAAACTCTCTGATTTCATGTTCGTAACCCATAGATGATATATCACCACTATGAACTAGTAAATCTCCACCAGGCAAATCTTGTGTGATTTGTTTGTGTTTGTTGTGTGTATCACTTATAAATGTAACTCTCATAATTTCTATTTTTTTACAAAGATAATATAAATATTTCTATTCTTCATCATCAAAATCAAATCCTTCCCCATTTCCTTTATAGTCGGGATGATTTTCGTCCATATTAGTAATACCTCTAACCCAAAGAGAGGATAATCCAATTACCACGAATATCATTAATCCGTATACTTCTAACATAGGTTATCTTTTTTTAAATTTAATCCCACCATCCCTCGATGTTTTCTTCCATTACTTTGAATAACAATTTTCTTGCTCTATCGTGATTTATGTGTCCAATATTCATAGCAATGACTTGTTTATCATCTTCACGACCTTTTCTGTTAAAAACACCTTCACCATTTAATACTCTTTTGTATATTAATGGGTATTTTTTGAAATAATCATCGAAATTTTCTTCCAATAATCGTGTTTCCCAAGATGATGAATTTGGTTTATCCGGAACAGGTTCAAACCAATGTTTGGTTTTATGATAATCAGAGTATTCAGACGAATAAAACTCCTCTTGAACTAATCCCATCAATTTTACGCACAATCTCATTCTTTTGGCATCTAACTGTGCTCGGGTATGTAAATCCCTACGACCAATATAGTCTGCTTGTCCGGATAATTTATGCTTCATTATGTCAAAGATGTAATGACTATCCCAATTTCGGTCTTTCCATATGATTGGAAACCAATAAATAAGATTTTTAACACCCATTTTAAGATATTTGTGGTAATATTGACCATCGTGATTCCACCATAACGGTATAAATCGTAATTTTCTCATAATCCACGATTCTTTTTCTCTTTCTTCTGACCATTGGTCAAATATGTCTTTTTCTGGCTCCATAATTATTTTTTTACAAAGATAGTAAAAAAATAAGACCTGACAAAATAAATTATCAGGTCTTTTGGAAAAAATATATGAGAACACTCCGAGGAGTGGTGTGTAATTAATAAATACGGTAATTTTTAAAAAAAGTTCAGTTCTTTACTACAGAAACCAAGTTTTTTTTAAATGTGATAGAAATTCTTTTTTGGTGGTAATTACTCCAAAAATTATTTCTCAATCTTCGTAAAAATTGTTTTTCAATACCAATGATATCAGAAGAAAAATATTTATCATCCCAAAGATTAAAACATTTTTCAGTGCATTCTAAATGTTCCTTCGTTTTAGAAGAATTTAAAATTCTAACAACCCATTTATAGTCGTTGAGTGCTGATGTTAAATTAGTTGAAATGCTCATTTTATTTTTTTGTAAAGATAAGTATTTTAATGTTAGGTTCAAAAAAATTATTTTAAAAGATTATAGAATTCCTTGAAATGTTTAATTCTATCAGGTAATCCAATGGTCCCGCCGTTTACTCTTTTGGTTAATGCTGTTACGGTTGCATCATCAAACCCTTTATCACAAATTGACCAAAGATTATTTGAGTTAAAAAAGAATCCCGCCGAAGCTAATGGATATTTTGTTGATACTAAATCCGGATTACTAATACAATCTTCCCCAATAAATTTAGAAAAATTATTGTAATTTATTTTTCCAGTTAATTGAATATATCCTCGTCCCTTATATTTTGAACCATCTCCGGAAGCTTCATTACCATTACCATTTTGATTGGCATATACAAAATTACCGATTTTATCAGGACTTCCAACAAGTGATTTAGCCTTTTGTTTTTCGGACTCAGAAATTATTCGGTCTTTATTAGTGTCAAAATCATGTTTAAAAATGGAAATCATTCTATCAACAGAGTAATTAAGATTTTCTTTAACAATTGTAAATCCACCTGATTCATGTCCACATTGAGATAAAAAGTGTGCCAATCTTAACGGAGTTGTAATATTAAATTTCTTTGAAGTTTCAGGGATTTGTGAAATAACCGAATCAGGAATATGACCTTTTAATTTATCTAATTTGAATCCAATAGTGTCTGAAGTTATGTTAATAAACATTTTTGACCAAGTCCCATCACCAACAATACCATCAGAAGTTAGATTATTATCGATTTGCCATTTTTTAACCGCCTTTTCAGTTCCCGGACCAAACGACCCATCAGGGGATAATCCCAATTTTAATTGAAGTTTTTTTACCTCTTCACCTACCGACCCAATTTTTAATATCATGATATTTTACATTTATTACTATAAATACATTATCTGTGTGTTTATTAGTTTTTAATGATGTGTGATTATTAGTTTTTATGGGTGTATTTATTGTAAAATAAAATGTATGAGTAATTTAAGAGAATTAATAAAAGAGACTTTGGAGTCTCATTTAGACAAAACTTTGGTTTTGAAAGAGGATGCAATAATCTCTGAATCATTATCCTATCATATTACTGAAAAAATATCATTAACTGACAATGTATTTAGGTCTTATTCTCAAAAATATTTTGATTTAGTTAACGAGGTTAGGAATTTGTGGAATGAAGGTAAAATAGACCTTAATGAGGAAGATAAAATGATGGTTGAATCTGATTTAGGTATTAAGGTTAAAATAGGTAAAGAGTATGTTTATTTGGACGCTCCTTATATATACGAAACTGAAACTGAAGAAGATATATTAGCGGAGGCTAAACATAGAGGAAAAAATGTTGATTTAAATAAACCTCATAGAACTCCAGGTGGTCCTAAGAAATTTGCGGTTTATGTTAAAACACCTAGTGGTGGAGTTAAAAAGGTAACCTTTGGTGACCCGAATATGAAAATAAAAAATAAAAATAAAGGAGCTGCTAAATCATTCCGAGCTCGTCATAAATGTGACCAAAAGAAAGATAGAACAACTGCCGGTTATTGGAGTTGCTCAGTTGGGCGTTATGCCAAACAATTAGGGTTATCATCTTCAAACTCTTGGTAATGGATTTCCCGTTTGAGCAAATAGTTGAGAATGGAAAGCTAATTAGAACTTTTTCACCTGATGTTGATGATGAGGAATTAAAATGGCATCAAGATTTAAAAGACAGAAAAGTTAAAATAATTGAAGACGGTGGTTGGTTATTTCAAATGGATGACTCACTACCGATTAAGTTATTAATTGACGAGATACTTTCCATTCCAAAACTTTCTTGGCACCGAGTAATTAAAGGTGACGGTAAATTAGTTGTTGAAATAGAAGAATTTTAAATAAAAAAAAATACCCCAATTACGGGGTATTTTTTTTTTATCCTTGATAATCTTCTTCCTAACCGATTTCTTCCCCAACCTGATGAGCTCCCCCAATTTCTATGTTTTGTAACCTAATTCCCATCGATTCTCTAAGATTATGAATTCTTCTACTAATAGGTGAAATATCATCTTGAGTCATTTCTGCTTCATAACCCATAGGTTCTTCCATAATCGACTCAATTTCATCTTGAATTTCTCTAGTTCTTGGTCTTAATTGTATAACTCGTCTCTCCACTGTCATGGGTTCATCTATCATTAAACTAGGCATATCTTCTACCATTTCTTCTCTAATCCTTGGTACTTCACTATATATTGATTTTTTATACCCTCTATTACATTCAATCTCGACTTGAAGTTGAATTTTTATTGTACACAAATCTTTATTAGTTTTATCCGATTTTAAAATTTGTTTAATAATTGGAAACATATAATCATCTATATCTAATTCTAAGAAATCAACTCTATGGTCGCCAGCATTCCAAAAACTTAATTCTCTTTCATCGTCAAGAGATTTAAACACTGCAAACTTTAACCCTGTTACTTTATTAATAAAATAAACTAAAATACCCCTTCTCCAATATCTTTCGAAATATTGTTTATCGTTTTGATAAGTGGTACACCATTTAGTTCCGGCACCATATTTTGAAGATGAGCCAAAGGTCAATGGTCTTAACGCCAACCAAACATCGTCTTCGTGTTCTTTAACTACTTGAGATTTCATTATTTTTTCATCATCTTTTAAAGACGCTAATCCTACTGATGACCTGATTTCCTCAAATGTTTGATATGAGGTAACATCGTTATTTGGGATTAAACCTCTTTCATTGAATTTACGAAATAAATTGATATCTCGAACATCGTCAGTATTAAAATAGTCCATAAAAACATAATATGAATATATTTCATTTTCAGACAACCCCTCAATATTGAATCCATATTCATTAACCATTCTATCTTTAATATGAATCATTTCTGAGGTACTATCGTTGTCTCCCCACATTTTTTTGGGTTGGAATCGATAAGAGAATAATTTACAAAGTAATGGTAAATATTTATTTGTTTTTGTACCATCAAATTTCGAAAATAAATCGATTATTGAGATGTTTAACTCAGGATATTGTTTTTTAATTTCTGTTATTTTTGACATAAGTTATTTTGTTTTGATAAATTATAATTTTTTTATTTAAATGAGTCAAATTTGAATGTCATTTTTAACATTTTAAATTTTTTCGTATGAATAAATGTAGTATATTTGTATTATGAAAACAATAACCTCACTTTTATTTTTATTGATTCCATTTATGGGATTTTCACAGGATGCGGACATTATGTATGTCCCGGACCAAGACACAGTAGTAGGAACTTATAATCGCAATTATTCCCCAATTGGTTATTATGTGGGAGGTTATATCACAACTACACGACCACAACCTTATATTTACACAACACCAATGTCAATTTTAAATCGTGTTGGTATCAGTTTAACTAATCATAAAGTAAGTTTAATGGGCGGAGTTTTTATTGAGAATTATATTGATGTGGTAAAATTTAAACCAGATGTTTGGTTTAAAGTATATCCTTTAAGAATTATTACAAAAACTGAAAAAGGGTTTGATTTCACTATTGGTGCGAATTATATGAATGGATTTCGATATGGTGTTGGGGTAGTAATTCCATTTCAATAGTATTTATGAATAATGGAAGAATTAAAATTACCAATAGAGAGACTTAATAAATTTTTATCTCAACATGATTTCATTGTTGAGCACCCTATGGGGGATAATTTCCCTCAGGATGCATTTGCTAATGTTAAAGTTCAAATCACTGGAACTAAAAAAATGATAAGAATGGGAGATGAAATGATATATGTCACCTATACTTTATTCATTCAGGATTCTAATCCTATGATGAATGCAATCACTAATATATTAATGAATGATAAAAAAGAGAAAGTAGTAAGTAATGAGGATTTAACTTTTTATATCTTAACTAATAGGGTTACGGAACAATTAGAAAAATTTTTATTATATTGGGGAGTTACTAATTCGGTAATGTGCACCAAAGTAGTAAATGAAACAAGTAAAAACATAAACGAAGGATTAATCATGGAAAGAAAATATGATGGTATTGTTAGGAGAATAGTAAATGATATTATTTCATTATACAAAACAAAATCATTTGGGAAATACCAACTTCCTGATGATTTGAGAGAAACAGAATCATATTATGATTACCCTGAATTAGGTAAAGGGTATAGTTTAAATTTATCTATTAAAAAAAGTGAAGATGTTGAAACTTTTGAAGTTGAGGGTGATTTATTTTATAAAGACGATGTGATTGATATTGAAATTTTAGTAAACCCTAATTCAGGTAAT
>JAUKPS010099050.1:13666-28651 GCA_032273165.1 Chlorellidium tetrabotrys | reverse complement strand
CCTTGGGTTGCAGCTTGACCAGAATACTTGATCGAAGCGCCATCTGCACGAAGCATCTGGAGTTCAACGTCAAACATAATCTCGGTCAATTGCTTGACTTCTTGGTACGCCTGGGGATCACCACCAGCTTGTTCAACGGCACGAGCAGTGCCAGTAGCACCGATAGTGGTCGTGAAAATCTGCGTGTAGTTGCCCAAGTTGGAACGGGTGTTGGAAGCAGCATCAGATGCAGCAACCGAAGCGCCTTCCAGCTTTGCATTCAAAGCAGGGGTACGGAAGTAGTCATTGGGCCAAATGTGCAGAGTCGAATTGACTTTGCGCTTTTTGCTCATTGCCATGTTAGTAACCGGAGTACGGTCTTTAACATAGTTAGAAACGGTCAAGTCCAAGTCCTTAACCACGATGTCAGTTGCATAAGCACCTGCGCCATTGCCTAGTGCGGCAGAAGTAATAGTAGCCATGAGAAACTCCTAAAGATTAACGGCGGCGTTGTTTGTTAGCCGCCAACATTGTTGCCAAAAGATCACGCGCTGCACCCTTATCGCCAGAATTCGCTTTCTTTTGAAGTTCATCAGCCTTGTTCTCAGGTGAGGTTTTCGCTCTTGCCATCGGTTTACTAGCAGCAGCCAGTGAACCTCCAACGTTGCGTACCTTTGGCCCTTCACGGAATTTCATCCCGTCTCGGATCAAACTCAAAAGATGTTCGTCACTGGATACTAGGTCAATATTCTTGACACCAGGTACAAACGATCCTTCAGCACCCTTCCAGTCCTTTGCCAACTTTTCCCGAAGCTCGGTGAAGTTTGCTTTGTTGGCTAGTTCTTTATCAGAGAAGCTTTGTCGGGCAGTTTCAAGTTGTTGCCTGACAAAATCGCTCCTGTGAGCATAGAACTGTTCAACTTTAGGACGGTTCGCTTGGATGAACTGCGACTTTTCTTCAATTAACTTAGCGTTCTGTCGCATTGCTGCTTCAGCTTCACTACGTTGAATATCCGTTGCCGCACTGTCGTAGATTTGCCGCCATTGCTGGTTATATTGCTGAAGGGTTACCAATTCGTCCGCTGCACTTTGCAATTGCGGAACAACCGTTAACTCTAAACCAATCTGCAAACCATCTAGTTCACTTCTGCGTTTAGCCTCATACTCTTCAAAATCCGCTTTTTCAGCTTTAAGCTTACGAGCGTTTTCATGGATAGCACTACCTTGACCAAGAATAGCAGCAGCCTTTGATACGGGTATCTCAATAAAACCGCCTTCTGCGTCCTTATTGGGAATGCGCCACATCATGTCGGCATTCTGCTCTGCAAACTCTAGAAAATTAATTGGATCATTTACTCCATCGGAGGAATCACCGTTATCTTCTACATCTACAGTTTCTACAGTCTCTGTGGAACTACCTTCAGGTTCAACGCCTTCTTCAGGTGTCGCCTCGGGGGAAACTTTCGTTTCTTGTCCCGCTGGTGGTGGAGTGCTACCATTTGGTTGCGGATTGTTACGCCGGTTGGCGGCAATCATCGCAGCAATGGCATCTACCGGACTACCAGTTTGCTCAGGGGCGGTTGCTTCTGCAATTACGTCTGACATATCTTATCCTATTTCGTTAAGTTTCGGCTTTTCTATTAGCCATCTTGACGAGATATTCATTTTTTTCGATGAAATCAATGAAGTCTCGAGCGCCAGCAACATAATATGCGTTGCCTATTCTTTCTGAATCGTCCTTACTCTCCTCTAGACGCTCCAGTATGTGAAACCTATACAGGTTAAACATTAATGCAAAATCTTCATTACGAAGCAAACGGGATGCACATTCCCCATTTTCCATGATGAGGGCTTTTCGACTTGCACTAACCTCCTTATTTGTATCTGTTGCTCGAGTACGCTTATTAAAGTAAGCGCGTATATTCGATATTAACCTTTTGGGTTCTATGCTTTGCATTTCTATCCTTAATCTATTTCAACTGCTCTTAGCTTTCCTGCTTTTGCAGCCATCATTTCAAACATATTATCTGTTCCAATATCTCCGGTCTGTGCCACCAGCAATCCTGCCTTGGCATCGGTTTCCTTGATCTTGGCATTGTTCAAATCCGTTTTAGATTTGAGTTCCTGCTGTTCAGGGCTAGGAGGCTGCTGAGATTTAGCCTGTGCAATCTTGCCAGCTTCTTCCATTGTCGGCAAGTAAGCATCTACATCCTTAACACCCAATACTCGCAGGGTATCTTCAAAAGGACGACGAACCTTGATAAACAACTCAGGAACGCTTGGGTCAAGTTGAGCAACTGCTTGGGCAAATGCCTGTTGAGCTTGGATAATCATTTGTTGGCGAGTCAAACGGTTTTCGTCAGACATAAAGCCCAAAGCCAAGTCAATGTTAATCAGCTTACGGTCAATAAACTCAAAGTTATCCACAGACTTAGCATCTAGGAATGGCTGTCCTGCCAAACAGGTATTAGCCAATTGCTGGATGTTGTAATCGTCAGCGTATTGAACCAACGTTTTCCAGATAATGTAAATCACATCACGCAATCCAATAGCGCAATTCTTGACCATCTCATCCTGAATCAACTGGTTTGGCCCCATAGCCAATTGCAGCTTATACCCGCTGTTACCGTCTTTCATCACCTCTGGATTAAGAACGTCATTGGGGCTGGTCATGCCAATCATTGCCATTTTGTCGCCTTCAAAGCGCTGCATGGATGATTCAACATAAGCCAGGTTACCCTGCATGGGCTGGAACTCAAAGATGTGCTTATTAGGATCAAATTTACGATCCAAGATAAACATGGCACTAACGCCCCGCTGGATTTCCTCGGCATCCAAGAATTCTGGGTTTACGCCGATCCTTGGGGTAGAAGCTTGCATGGCAAATGCCATTTCTGCCCTACGGATTGCGGTAGCGTATTCCTGCAATGGAACCAGACGCTCACCAAGTGAGTAACCAAAGAAGTTGCCCACAATGGGCTTTGGACACATATTTGCCAACGGAATGAATTCCACTTCCTTGACGTACAGGATATAGGAACCGGAGAAGCAAGCTTCCACAATTTCCTCTTCACCGTCACCGTCAATGTCCTTGCGAATCCAAGCGGTAGTCAACATAATGACTCGGCTATACCGGTCAGCGCCTTGAGAGGCAATTACGCCCTGTCCTGGCACTGGAGTGGAGTCACGCGCATGGAGAGCCAGATCGTTCTCCAAAGCACCAGCTTGGTAGGCTCCAGCAGGGCCGTAGGCGGCATGGTCAGCCAGCAACTCTAGGTCTACAAAGGGAAACTGAGCTTTACACTCATGGATTGTCATTGGATCGTAGAAACCAACAAAGTCTTGATCAGAAATCGTAGAAATCGTTGGGTTGCAAACAAAGTAATGTTGAGCAACGTGCTTAATACGGATATTGGTTGAATAACCGGTCAACTTATATTTGGCACGATATATAGTGTTGTTTCGGATAGATTCGGAAATCTCATCTTTCGAAGGCTCTTGCTGCATTTCCTGTTCATCAGGTTGCATCTGCTCTTGCATAACGCCTTGAAGATTAACGTCTATCTTACGCATATTCTGACGTTTAGCAGTCAGTCCTTTTTCACCGGCAAGGGTTTCAAAGGTGCGTAATTGATCTTTAGTTCCTTCAACTTCCTTGTACTGCGTAATGGGTTCGCGTACAGGGGAAATCATCACAATACCGTTCTTGTGCAGCAAGGCATCTTGCGCCCAATCCCGAATGATCTGGTAGGAATCATTCTTGCTGTTGAGCATATATTTGACCATCTCGGTAGCTTGTCGAGCTTGGTCGCTGTCGGATTCTGCAAACCGTTCAAACTCAAAGTTAACCTTACCGTTGGGCATCAAGCACTTGGTAATGATAGCCGTGGCATAGTCAATACCAGGAGTTACTACAGGGTGAATGTAATCAATACCCCGAACCGGTTCAGTCGAATTTGATACTGGAATATTTAGATAATGGTAATCACTAAAACGATTAAACGTATTTTTAGATTGTGTTAGTCGAAGGTAATCGACCATTTTGACGTAGACTTCATGGACAGTTTGCTCCGTGATTCCACGATTTCCCGTTGGGCTTTCTAGGCTTTCAACAACTAAATTCTGTTTGTCGAGCATCTTAAATCCTTTGTGCCTTGCCTTCTAGCGGGGTTAATCTACGAAAAGTAAAGTTATTTGACCGGCTTACCACAGATTCCCCATGACCTTGAATTAGGGCGAGTATACCAATACGGGCAGAATCTATGTGATCGTCAGGATCAGTGAACTTTCCGTTTTCATCAATGGCGTAATTTCTAGCCTCATCTAGGAATTGTACGCAAGATTCGTTTATCAGGAAAGTCCCACGTTCCATACCCATCCGCATTATATTAATCCCGTAGGATTTGTGGTTGGTTACTTTACCCTGGTCATTCGGAGGATTAAGGATAGCACCTGGAATGCAGTTTAGGTTGTAACTGTCCTCAAAAACCTCACGGACAGATTGTTCTGTCAACGTATATCTACCAGCCAAAGTTGCATCATGGGGTAAAGCAATAGGCACGTTTCTGGATTCACGATCCAGCAAATAGTGGACGTACTCGTCTGGAGTTTCACCCTTGTCAACAGTAATTTGTCGATGAAGATAGATTTTTTCTTCAACAGGATCGCGAAAGAAAAACGAAATAACTGTCGGGTCATTTTTAATCCCCAGGTCAAAAGAAATTAATCTTTCTAACTTATCATTTTCTCGTAGATCAATGTCTGTAGCCTTATAAGTAGGCCACTTCAACAGTGGGAATACTACTCCCTTTCCGACCAAAGGTATACCGTTCATACGGCATTCCCTTTCCCAAGGCATAAAGTCTCGGGCTAACTGTTCCCGTTCTTTCTTGGAAAAGAAGACCTCACCCCATTCGTTCTCATAGGGAATATCGTCCCAGGTTACCCGTACATGGCAGTACCCTTCAACGTTGTCCCAGAACTTCCTAACTAGTCCTGAGAGTCCCTTGAGTGGGGTAAATGAGCAGATAACCTGTCCATCTCTAGCCGCTGTACGGACAACAAGCTCGGAGAAGGTTTCATCTGGTGGCTGTTCGTCCAGCACAACGAGGTCAAGTTCAAAACCTTGGAGGTGTCGGACTTGCTGTGTGTAGTTGGAGAAATAGAGTTTTGATTTTCCACCGGAGATGTGCCAGACTTCAATAGCCAACACGTTTGCTCCGTCCGTTCGTATGGATTTTTCATCTATTTTGTCCCGAGGAATTGAACCTGATCCAAGCTTATAAGCCTGTTTGATATCATCGCATCCAAGCAATTTGGACTGTAGCGTTTTAGCAACCTGTTCCCAGGATTCACCCGCTGCCATAGCAATAATGGGTTTATCCCAACGCTTGCCTTTCCAATCATCAGGGTAAATTCCCGTGAGATGGTAGGCAGTCTCATAAGTAGACGCGATCGTGTTGTGATGAACTATTCCTGCGCTAATGTAATTTTCAGTGCCTGGAACAGTAAAGTCATAAACATCATGGCATCCAATAGATTCATACGCTATAATCTGATTAGTTGCATTACTAAAAGGATTTAACAATGAAGAAGATTGAACTTGACCTTGACAAGATTCGCCATTTGATTGAAGTTGAAGAATTGCAGCAACACAAGATTGCTGAAATTTTTGGATGTAGCCGCGACACTGTAATGAGGTTTTGCAAACAACATGGTTTAAAAACTCAAAGAACGGGGCCAAAATCGGGCGATAAACATACTGGCTGGAAAGGTGGTCGTACTTTAATCGGGGGCTATTGGTATATTTATCAGGCAGACCACCCGTATTGCACAAAAGCTCATCGGGTAGCCGAACATCGACTTGTTGCTGAAACCATGATTGGGCGCTATTTGTTGCCTTCAGAAGTTGTGCATCACCGTAACGGAAACCCGCAAGACAACCGCCCAGAAAACCTTGAAGTTTTTTCTTCAAATTCTGAACACTTAAAACATGAGTTGACAGGTCGCGTTCCAAATTGGACTGTTGAAGGTTTGGAAGCAATGGCAGCAGGGACTCGCAAAAGACGTATTCAACTCCAGACTGCAAAACGCGATGCCCAAGGGCGGCTTCTATCCAACGACCATTAGACATCCACAATCGAACGCAAGGCTCTTGAGGTTTTTTGATGGGCTGTATTGCTTTACGTATTACAGCTTTTTCACCATCCCATGACCAAACATCAAAAGATTCTCCACGGGCATACATCTCACCATAAGTGATTTGTTTCCCGTCAGGCAGGTCTAATACTGTTGCTGCGGTGCAACATTTTCCTGCCCTGTTCGCTGCGATCATTCCCCTACGGGTATAGTTTGCACCGGTATCAAAGAACTTCTTTTGGTATTCAAAGGGTTTGAACCATTTGATAGCATTAAACTGCATATCGTAGGCAAGCTTATCCCTAGCAATCTTCATAGACCGCAGTTGGTCAGCATCAAGGTGCTTGATATATTTCTTGCCACCAGCAAGGTTAACAAGGTGTTTTAATGCTCGGTCTTTGTATACCGGAAGTATGTAGTCACTAGCTTCACTTCTTGCCATAGTGATCTCGTATGTCTAAAAAGATTTGAGATGCTAATGCCAAATAGTAAATGTCTTCAGGGGTAAGCTTGTGCAAGGATTGGAGGTCTTTTTGAAGCCACTCCAAACTTTTTCTTGCACAAACCTCTGCCTGAGTAGACAGTTTGTCATTGAAGACAGAATGGATATCGTCCATTATGCCCAAG
The DNA here is from genome assembly GCA_032273165.1 of Chlorellidium tetrabotrys. NCBI lineage: Eukaryota > Xanthophyceae > Mischococcales > Botryochloridaceae > Chlorellidium > Chlorellidium tetrabotrys. The sequence continues at coordinate 21,907 of JAUKPS010099050.1, read as the reverse complement.
GATCAGCAATATTCTTTTGAGAAATACTGACGATATCCCGATCAATCAAACTCCAAACGCCACCGCCTTTTTCGCCAATCAGGTAGGTATACAAACCCCGACCTTTTTCGGTGAAAGTGCCATCAGCGCGTTTCATAACAAGTTCTTCAGTACGAGGATCAATCCAGCTAATACGCTCTGGAGTAGGTTGTCCGTACTTATTGATGCGAGTACCAATAGCTACCTGTTCTAGTGGCCCCATTACCTGGTAGGTAATAACACCATTTTCAAACTTCTTAAAACTAATTTGAACCTTCTTGTCCGATTGTGGATCAAGAGGGTGAGGCATATTGGTTGCCCCAAAGAAATGCACTTGCGAATCAAGAGGAGGCAAGTCCTTATTACGCTCGGGTAGTTTTCGAATATCGTCAACAGGAACTAATTCCTTTTTGTCAACATAAGGATTCTCATCAGTCACAAACTCTGTAGGAACCTTCTTTCCTTCCAGAGCATTCTTTGCGACTATGTATTGATCCTCTTTAGGTTTACCAATAAGGTCAAGAGAAATCCCAACCTTGTCATAGACAAATTGGGTTAACTCTTTAGCCGTGGGTAAATCTGCCTTCAACGAAGCAATGTCATACGATGCCATATCTATACCTTTCTATACTTTTGCTGGGACTGACGGGGTTTTAAACTTACCACCTTTACTAACATTATTCGTTGTTTGGTCAGACAAATGACGAACCGTAAAGGCTTGACGAACTGCACTTGCTACTGTCTCACGCCGACTGTCTTCAGCGGAACGTCCTTTGAGCTTATCGTTGATGCCCTTAGAGACACCCTTACGCATCTGCTCACCACCGGAAATTACTTTGCCGTACATATAAACCTCACTTGAGATAATTTTTGGTTGATTGACTCATGTAGCCATCGTTATGGCAAGCACCATCATAACCCTTTGGCTTGCTCAACATAACCTTTTGATGGATGCCGGTAATAGAGCCACCAGCTTTAGGAGCGCCTTGGTTGCCAGCAGGCATCATCAGACCACCTTGAGGACGGGTGACCGTAGTAACACCACCAGGGCCAGCAGTATGCTTGGATTTGTTGCCAACACGGTTAGGCGCTTGGGCCATTAGAGTCGGTGCTTTGTTACCAGATGTATAGCTCATTTTGAACCTTTCCGTTTGTTTTCTGCGTCACGTTTAATTTGGTACGCAATAGCCACCGCCTGGTCTTTAGGCTTTCCAGCCTTAATCTCAATAGCAATGTTCTTACCTACCGCTTCTTTGGATTTCGATTTAACCAGTGGCATTTTATACCTTACGAAGTGAATTCATAAAATCCTCAAGAGCATCGTCAGCATCAATATCTTCTTCCTTATTGATGTTCTGAACGTGTTCAATCGAAATTATAGGCGCTCTTGAAGACTCAAACGTTGCCAGCTTCTCGGCAATCTTAGATTTCTGCTGGATGTCCAACTCGTCAGACTGCATAGCCTCAATCAAAACCTCCATAGCCGTCTTCAAAGGAGGTAACCCTTTAGCCATGTGAGCATCATTCAATTGGTTAAACAAAGCACCATACTCGGTAACCCTGTTAACAATAGACTTAGGACGACCCTTGGGATTAAAACTCTCCCGAGGCTCCGCCTTCCCAGTAACCAGCTTCATGGCCCGTTTCTCTGCCCTCTTCTTAGCAGCGTACTCTCGAGCATATTTGCGCTTAGCCTCAGAAGTAGCCATAGTCCCTTCAGGCTTTATTTCGTCAAACATTTAATACCCTCTTCAGTCCGTATCCAAGCATAAGACCCATTTACAGTAAATCCACGTTTTTTGTGAATCTTCATAAATACCTCAAACTCAGGACGAATACTAGTCGAACAAATAATCGGCACACCATTACTATACGCCCACAATATGTGTTGGTCAATCATCTCATTGATTAAACGTATTTTAACCCTAGCACTCAACCCGTGGTCAACATGGTGGAACTTAGCGTTCGATATCTCCTCCGTCGAATAAGTAGTGTACCCGTACCTATCATACCAACAGTACCCAACCATCCGATCCCCGTCCCGACAAACCGCCAGGAACTCTTTACTCCTGTCAAATATCTGTAGGGTAGACACCATAGTCACATTCTTCCTGAACAGGTCTTTGCTCTTCTTCAAAACCTCCCCAGTATCCACAAAGTACTCATCTGCCATATCCACGATATCTTCTACATCCTTCAACGGATGAGCCAATGTCCATTCCATATCTATTCCTTTCAACGTTGAAAAGTTTTTGTAGAAATTTTGGGAATGGGTTAGTGGGCCCCCCTCTTTTCATCCAATCCCAGTCCTACCCCCCCATCATTCTACACACTCAAAAAGGTGCAGGGGGTATAAACGTTTTCGGTCAGGGGGGTTTGGGAAGAGAAAGGGCAGGGGGGAGGGCGCATCACTTTTGATATTTTGAGTGCCAAGCGAGTGCAGCGAGTGAGTGCGCGAAGGGTTAAGCCATGTCTATGCTTTCCTATGGCTTTTGTATACCCTCTCCAATGAAACACTGTCCTAGACGCTATGGTTTGCGCGAACTATGCTGCCCGTTTATTCCCTGATATTGGCCCAGGGTTTGTGTCTTTTTTCTTTTTCTCTTACTGTCCGTTATCCGACACTTTTTAACCGCTATTTGAATAATTGATAATTCAAGTCAATATGGCAAATATGTAGGGTTTATACCTATGCTAAAAACGTTTTTTGAGCTTAACATTGTGGCTAGTGTGATTTTGCACTGTACTACTTGGAGCTTAAAACCATGTCAAAAGACTATTCGATCACAATGTTTTATTGTGTAAAAACGTTTATATGCCTTGCCGGTGCTGTATACGCTACTGTTACGGGCTTAGATAGCACCATGCTTGCCACTGTAGGCGGTTTATCCATGCTTGCAATCCCATTGTTCGCATGGTTAGAGTCAAAGTAAGGGGAAAATTATGTACGTTTTTTTAGGTCAACACGTCACAAGCGGTATGCAAATCAATGCAAGCATATGCATAGTTAAGCGCATCGATACAGAAAACGAAGCGGCATTCATTGTGCCATTAGAGGGCGGACATGGTGGCTGGCATTCAATCAGCGCTTTATTCCCTGTAACGCAAGCCCAAAGGCAAGCCCATATGCAAAGGGCTACACAATGAAAACGTTTTTCCGTGATCTATTCCATGCTGCACTGATAGCGGCAACCCTTGGCCTTCCCTTTATTTTGTACTTTTGGAGAATGTAATGACAATTAAGACTTTTAAAAATGCCCCTAAATTCGCAAAGCTGCAGCATTTAGCAGTAGCAGTGCAAGGGGAAAACCATGCATTTATACGGGCAAAGCTCATTCAATTACAGAGTGATCCGGCATTTAGCGGCAAAGCTTGGCAATTGTGCTTTGCTAAATTCGAAGCTTTATTGAGTGATCAAAAGCCCAGATTTTCAATATTCGCACTTGGCGGCAATAGCAAATTGCCTTTTGTGGCTTTCAGTACTTTGCCTGGGGTGACTTGCCCTGGAGCCGGTGACTGTATCGACTTTTGTTATAGCTATCGGGCTTGGCGCTTTGCTGCGGCATTTTTCCGGCAATTGCAAAATGCCTATTTGCTACGATTTGCCCCTGAAACAATAGCACTTGCATTCAAGGCAATAGCAAAAAAGCGCCCTGAAGGGTTTGATTTTCGCCTATATGTAGACGGTGACTTTGCCAATATTGAAAACGTTATTTTTTGGATGCAATTGCTAAAAGATACACCTATTGCACGGGCATATGGTTATTCGAAAAGCTTTGCTGTCCTATTGGCGTACGATACAGTGTTTGGCGGCAATTGGCCTTCAAATTACCAGCTAAATATCTCTAGCGGGCACAATGCAAGCCCTGCTATGGTTGACTATATACGGGCTTTGCCTATCACTAGGGGCGAATTTAGGGCTGTATCAATAGGGCGCAAAGTGCGCGGCAATGATCACGGTACACCGGCAATAAATGCCCTTTTGCGGGCCGCAGTGCCTGAAAAGATATTCCCTTGCCCTGGCACTTGCGGCACTTGCACCGGCAAAGGCCATGCGTGCGGTATGCCGTCGCTAAAAGGCCGCGTTATAGCTATTGCAATTCACTAGGGGCAAATTATGATCAAATTTAGATGGGAAAAAACGGATTATGGCTATAACCTTTGGGCCAAAAAACCCGATTCACGGGCCTACGTTTACTTTGGGCATTTTCGGACTAAAAAAACGGCATTAGAACAATATGATGCGAAGCAATGCAATTATGACTAACTTACATTCACTATTTCAGGCAATTTTAAAGCCCTATGCGCCGCCAGTGCAAAGCCCTACACCAAAGCAAATTGATGCCGCAATGCATCAAGATAAATTGAACGACGGGTACTTTAAAAGGCAAATTGAAAACGCTATAAAGCTCGAAAAACTCTAAACCATTGCCCGGCATAGTCCGGGCTTTTGCTTTGCTGCGCCCTTTTATCGGTGCGCTATGGTATCGGTGCGCCTATGGTTTACCAGTGCGCCGGTGAATCAGTGCGCCTATTGTGCGCCGGTGTTGCAGTGCGCCTATTAATCGATTCTAGGGGGGATTATGGGCAAAGCATAGAACGGCATTTTTAACGTTTTTTTGGGTTTGGCTACCTACCTATTACCAAGCATATAAAAGCGCTAAAAATGTAGTTCTAATCGATTCTAGAGGGTTTCACAATGGTAATACAGCGAATATTGCATCGATTCGAAGGGCAAACCGCATCAAAATCGTTATCAAAAAACGTATTTATTCGAGGGAATATTCGCAATTTTCGTTGTTTTTCCGACGATTTTCGTCATTCCGACCACATTCTGACCTCAAAATTTGGGGATTTCCTATGAAAAAAGCTAGACCCCCCCTCCCCAAAAAAATTGAAGTGCTTATTTTAAAAAGGTCAGCTTATACGTTGTTTGGTCGATCAAAGCGGCAATTTCATCACATATGTTCTGAATTTCACTGTCTTGTGGAAGCTCTTGTCTACCTTCTGCAAAATAGGCACCAAAAACTTGGAGTTCTTCCAGACCGGTGGCTGCTGGGCCGTGATAGCTGGTCGGGAACTGTAGGATTGTCTGGTATTTGCCTTGCATTGCCTCCACCAAGGTGTCTACAAGGTCGCTCAGGCTATCGTAGAACTCGCCTAAGGCAACGTGTTCAGAATACGATTTGGACTGCCAGTGCAGGATGTGAGTGTTTGTTACTGTGTGGAGTATGCTCAGAATGAAATCGGCTACAGCGTCCATGATATTCCTAGGTGGGTTAGAACGTTTCTTGCGGCATTTACCTTCCAGGGGCGAAGGGTTGGGGTTCGAGCTATTTTAATCCACTCCACAATCTGACGCAAATGGGCTTGTTCGAAGGCATTTTGTCTATCATCATGGGATGCACTGCCCTGATCTAGCCACTTGTGGCAAGCAGCACAACCCCACACTGTATGGCAGTCGGAGGCTTTCTGCCCCATTCCTTTGCCATCAGAGCCTGAGTTACTGTGACACGCCACAATTGTCTCTACACCCCCCTGGCAAAAATTCTCAACCTGTAAAAGACACTCTTCCCCTTGTGCCAGTTTTAGCAGTGACTTATCCCGATAAATTTCCATAGGTTCTCCTAGGGTGATAAGAAGACTTATCTACCTGATCCAGTATGTACGATATATATGCAAGACAATAAAAACACTATTCAATTCACATACCCAATCCCGCTGGACGGGTTAATTCGCTTATAGACCGAGCCTAGTATCACCTGAGTTGCCCAATCCTTTACCAGTCGCTTAACCAACGCTGGTCGCCTTTTGCCCACGGGTGAAATGGGTGCGGTGTTTGTCGGGTTCAGTCCATGCAGACCATTAGCTAACGCGCCCTGACGGTCTAGAACGCAAAAAAGCCACTTTCTACTGCGTTCTGATGCTGGCACAACAGTCCTTTTTAGGGGGTAACGCATGAGAAAATGGCCTCATACTCGTCTTGTGTTGCACCACTTGACCAGCAGATTGTATATCAAATTATTGATTGCCGTGTTGTATAACTTTGAAATGCTGGTTTTGGCGGTGGATTTCCATTACAGGCATGGCGGTTAGCCTCTTGCAATGATTTCCATGCCCAGTTGCAGTTGGAACAAACGTAATAAGGTGGCTCTGAAGGTGGCTTTACTTGTTTAAGCATATTATTTCTCGTAACTAGCATCATAAAAATGCAAAAGATCACACTCTACATCACCACCTTTTTTCAATATTTCTACTGATTTTGCAACAACGCTGCGAGAACTTAATGGAAATGCTTGTTGCATTGCAGCAATTAACTTATTGGTTCTATTGCGTTCTACAAACGTTTCTTCACATTTATCGGTTACTTGTTTGTCAAGATTAGCTATGGTTCTTTCCAATTGCTCAACAAGCGCTTCTAAAGCCCTAACTTCAATAGACTTTGTCATTACATCCTCATTTCTGTACGTTTTGTGTATTCCTGAGTCTTCCAAACCTCGATCTTGAGCTTTGCAGCCTCGAGCAGGTACTTCATGCGTTCTTCAGTTTCAATTGCCACCTTCATGGCATCTAGTTGCTCTTTGTAGCGTGGATGGCTGTAAGCGTAAGTGTCTTTGGCTCCCAACGTTGAAGCGTTGGATTCGTTGACCAAAGTGGCTTTGAGGTATTTCAAATAGTTCTCAATGTGAATCCGGTTGCTCTTGGCCTCCGCAAATACAGCAGCGTTTTTCTGTATAAATTCAATTGATTTTGAAGGGTCAATGTCCATACTATTCCTACAAGTGTTTGTCTATCAGTGCCTGTACACCTGCTTGGATGTCTCCATTGCCCATTTCAAGCAAGGATAAACGTTGAATGTTGTTCAGACGCAAGTCAACCACTGGAGCCTTCTCCCTTGGTCTTCCTGCGCCTGGTCTAGCTCCACCCCATTGCTTTCTGGGGCCAACCATCTCAGCCCTCAGTTTTTGCTTGAGCCAGCTTGGTTTTGCCACGCTTAGTCATCTCCAAAGCTTTGCTTGCAAGAATGGTGGCTTCTTCACCGTTAACCACTTTCTTTGCAACTTCTACAAGGGTTTTATATGTATCCCGCTGGTGAATACGGTATAAACGTTGGTATTGAACTGAGGTCATATCTTTAATCATGGCTGGCTTTCTTCATGGTACTTGTGGTCAATGTAAGGGTCAATCCCGTCCCAAAATAGACGTTCATTCACCTCTTCTTCGAAAAAGTCTATGGTTTCTTTATGCAAGATTTCAATAAACTCTACTCCCTTATGCTTAATCGAGATGACGTAAGCATGAGTGGATTCTTTAGAGTCAACCCAATCAATCTCGTACTCGATTTCAAAGGTTGCACCCTCATAAACGTATTCAATAGTGGTCATGCTGTCACCTCTACTTGTTGACCAGCAGTAGCACGTTCAACTGCGTGTTTCAACATAACTCGAGTGTTAATCATATTGAACTGCGCTTTGAACACTGCGTCTTCCATAGGCTTTGGCAGACTCTGGAAGTAGACAAACAAACCTTCTACTTCTGTATGCATTTCGATCAATTGTTTCAGGGAAATTGTGGTCATTAAGGGCTCCAAGTTAGATCAGCAACTTGCTGACGAATAGGATCTTACTACGTTTTTTACGTTTTTTCAGACTATTTTCTAAGGGTTTTCCCTACTATTCAACGTTGAAAAACCGTGTTAACGTCTGGGGATGAACTTAGAAAACCTTGAAACAGAACACGCCGAGCAGCTAGTGTCGGAGGCTATAGACCGTGCTGGATCGTACTCCCAGGACTGCGACCTAGACGCTGCTGTGATAGCCCTCTTAATCAGGGCTTTAGAGGTTGCTACCAACAAAATTATCAACGTAAATCAGGTGTATCAATGACATATCTCACGACAGAAGAAGCTCAATGCCTTGGAAAGCACCAGTTTCCAACGTATAACATCGCCAAAGGCAGCATTAAAAGGCATCCATCCGATGCGCTGGAGGTCTTTAAATGCCCACATTGCGGCTTCTACCACATAGGTCATGCAATACCCAAGCAAAGAAACTTGAAAAGAGCGCAGAAATAAGGTAAAGTTTGGGGCAATGGCTAGGCTTAGCGGCTGAAAAGGTGATTCGTTACCACCCTGCCAATTGCTCCTCTGTAACGTCTGACCGATAACGTAAGGTTCAAAATGCACTACTACCAGTTCAATATTGGGGACTATCAGTCCCATAC
>JAUKPS010099050.1:3090-13566 GCA_032273165.1 Chlorellidium tetrabotrys | reverse complement strand
CTGTAACGTCTGACCGATAACGTAAGGTTCAAAATGCACTACTACCAGTTCAATATTGGGGACTATCAGTCCCATACCTCTCACCTTTCAGAGACAGAAGATTTGGCTTACCGCCGAATGCTTGATTGGTGCTATCTCCACGAAAAACCGTTACCAGTAGACCCTGAAGAGATTTCAAGGTTAGTTCGTATGCGAACGCATAGCGAAAGCATTGCGATCGTATTGCGAGAGTATTTTGAACGTAGGGATGAAGGGTGGATAAACCTAAGAGTTATTCAGGAAATCTTGAAGGTTGGCATCAAGTCTGAAAAGGCTAGTGAGAGTGCTAAAGCTAGGTGGAGCAAGCCAAAGGATGCGAACGCATTGCCAACGCAATCCGAACGGTATGCTACACAAGACACATTACCCAAGACCCAAGACACAAAACCCAAGAAGACAACAATAGAAGCACCTGCCGGTGTAACACCTGAAACCTGGGCAGCCTTTGTTCAACAACGAAAAGCGAAGAAAGCTCAGATCACCCAACTGGTGCTAGACGGTATTGGTAGACAAGCAGCACTTGCTAGTTGGACACTGGAAGACGCATTGAAAGAAATCGTTGTTCGAAATTGGACTTCTTTTGATGCGGAATGGGTTAAAGGAAAGAAAGCACCATCACACAACTTTATGAGAGGTTTAACATGAAAAACGAAGAGACAAAACCAAGTAACGTTGATTTGCGTGATTACTTTGCAGCAGCAGCTTTGCAAGGAATTATGGCAAATCCACAATTTTATGATTTTGAATGGTTAAGAAATTTTGCTGCTGGTTCTGCTTACAACATGGCAGACAGGATGCTTGAGGAGAGAAAAAAATGAGAGGTCATGAACACATCATTGAACTGCGGAAACGTAGATTGCTACCGGACAGCATTTTCATCGAAGACTACCCAACCCCTTTGACAGACTGGTTTGAACACGGAGAGTACCCCCATGTGTGTGTACACGAAGACACGATAGAAACCCTTGATTTGCGGTTTTTAGTCGGTGCAGTAGTCCATGTATCAACCGAGTCAGAAAGTCGCGGAAAAGCCCTTTTAAACGCCTGTGTGAGGCATGGGGCTAAGACAGTCATTGCTTGTCAAACAAGAAAAGTGATGCCAGAGAAATGGGAAGTCTGCTGGATGGAGGTTTTCAATGGTTAAGGTACTTCCAATAAACGTTTTTGAAGTGGAGCCTTGGTTGTTGAAAAAACATTACGCTAAACGAATGTGTCCTATTTCCCATGCTTTTGGTTATTACGAAAACAATGAATTAAATGGAGTTATTACTTATGGAGTTCCATCAAGCTCAAATTTAAGATCGGGTATTTGTGGACATGATTACAAAGATTCCGTATTAGAGTTAAATCGTTTATGTTGTAAAAACGAAAAAAATATTGCGTCTTTTTTAATTTCAAATTCACTTAAACAACTTAAAAAACCCTGCATTGTTGTTAGTTATGCAGACACACATCAAGGCCATGTAGGTTATGTATATCAAGCAACTAATTTTATTTATACAGGTTTGAGTGCAAAAAGAACAGATTGGAAAATTAAAGGAATGGAGCATTTACATGGAACAACTATAGCCGACATGAGTAGAGGAAATGAAAATAGAGCAGACTGGATGAGGGAAAAGTTTGGAGATGATTTTTACTTGCAAGATAGATCGAGAAAGCATAGATATATTTATTTTTTGGGAAACAAATATCAGGTAAAAGATATGAAAGAAAAACTTTTATATCAAATTGAACCTTATCCCAAAGGAGAATCCAGAACATACGATTCTGGTGGAAACGTTAAAACTCAACAATTATTATTTGAGGCATAGTATGGCTAATTACTTGGACGACAGTATTGATTTCACCAAATATCTGAAAGAAACTGACAATAAAACAAACGTAAAAAGTGTTTCTTTATACATTCCTGCTATAAAAAAGCAGATCAGGGATGCCAACAAGGAACGTAAAGTTTGGATGCCTTGGGAAAAAGCAAACAATTCTTTCTACTTCCGACCAGGAGAGGTCACTGTTTGGGCAGGAATGAACGGACATGGCAAGTCCCAAGTCACTGCACAGATAGCAATGCACCTGTTAAAACAGAAGGAAAAGGTCTGTATTGCAAGCTTTGAGATGAAACCGGCTCAGACCATACGCCTAATGTCTCGGATGTACATAGGAACCAATCCATTTACCCCTGAGTACCAAAATGATGAAGGATACGAAGTCCTAGACCTACTGTTAGACAAGTTTGGTGCTTGGTCTAAGAACCTGTGGATTTACGATCAGACAGGTACAACAAACGTTGAAACCGTGATAGGGATGGCTAGGTACTGTGCCAAAGAGTTGAAGGTTAACCACATCTTCATTGACTCACTGATGAAGGTTGTCGGTTCCGAGGAAGATATGACCGGACAGAAGATGCTGGTAGCGGAATTGTTCTCAATCGCAAAAGACCACAACGTACACATCCACTTGATCCACCATGTACGTAAACCAGCAAATGAAAACGTTGTTCCGGACAAATACGATTTAAAGGGAAGTGGCTCGATATCAGACCAAGTAGACAACGTTTTTACAGTGTTCCGAAACAAGGCCAAAGAGGATGATGTACGAAACAACGGAAAGTTTGGCACTAAAGCTGCTGAGTTTGACTCGATCTTGAAGTGTTGCAAACAACGTCACTACGATGGAAGTGGTGATGGTGAACCGGCTATCTCACTTTGGTTGCACAGGGACTCAGGGCAGTTCATTGGACAAGCTCACGATCCTGTCTTTGTCTATGAGTGACAGAGAGATTTTAGAAAAGGCAGAAGCCAGAGAACTTGTTCCGTCTTACTACGCTACTGTGGAAAAGGTAGGAAAGAAAGAAGCAGCACTCTGGTTGATGAAACGAATCAGGGACATAGAACGCCACTACGGAATGGGATTTGAACGAAGAGTTAGAACCTATATGCGTGAAGTGGACAACGAGGAATTGCTTAATGATTGAATTCAAAGTACCAGGTGAACCCAAGGGAAAGGGTAGACCAAGGTTTTCCCGTGTAGGAAAGTTCACCAAGACCTACACCGATGCCAAGACAAAGATGTACGAAGAGAAGATAGCTAGTGCTGCTCGACTACAGATGTATCCGCATGAACCACTAGAAACACCGTTAAGCATCACACTGATTTTTCACATTGGTGTACCCAAGTCTTATTCCAAGAAACGCACTACAGACTGCTTAACAGGTAAGGAATGGCCTACAAAGAAGCCCGACATAGACAATGTTGCTAAAGCCTTCTTAGATGCAATGAATGGCATTGTTTACAAGGATGATGTCCAGGTGATTCGGCTTCATGCCTACAAGAAGTACAGCATTGATCCGCATGTTCATATCACAATTCACGAGGTTTTACCATTAGGGTAACTACCTACAAAATAAACGCAAAAAGTGATGGAAGTTCGTATAACATCGAGCTTCCTCACCACGAGGAACTCAGGCTTAAATATCATTTTGGAGTTAAATATGAAATCATTGATAGAACAGTATCGGGAAGAATTCCAGGGCATAGATTACTGCTGCTACTGCATGGAACCCAAGGATGGCAAGCACTCTTGCTGCTCCGAAAACCACTTTATCCCCTTTGAAGATTTTGATGACCAAGATCAAATGCACATCATTGACGGGGAAATAGCTATGGCTGCTTGGCAAGCCGAAAGGATCGCAAATGGACGTTAATAAGGATACATGGAAATGAATACTAATGAATTGCTTAAATTAAATGTAAATTCACACGTAGAAAAAAAAGGTAATTTAAGTTACTTATCTTGGGCATGGGCATGGGCAGAAGCTCTCAAGGCTGATCCACTAGCTCACTTCCAAGTACAGATGTTCGATGACAAGTGCTGGATTGACATCAATGGAACGTACATGGTTTGGGTAACAGTAACCCTGTTTAACAAGCCTATAACGTGCCAATTGCCGGTCATGGATCATCGCAACAAGGCTATCCAGCACCCTGATGCTTTCGCTGTAAATACAGCCATTATGCGGTGTATGACCAAGGGTCTATCCCTGCATGGTCTTGGCCTGTACATCTATGCTGGTGAAGACTTGCCTCAGATGGATACAGGATTGATTGACCAGGTTGTGGATGCCATCAAAGGTCTACACGCCAAAGGTGACTTGGCTGGAATGTATGGGGAATGGGAATCCATTGCCGACAACGAAGTTCGTCTTGCAGTGTGGGAAGCACTAAAGATTGACAGTAAAGTTCGCTCTGCTATCAAAGCGTTCAAATCTAAACTTGATGAGGTAAATAATGGCTGAATATGACAATACAAATCAATTGAACAAGTAAGTTGGTTGTGTTATCATTCAGAAGAAGGAGAACGTTATGAGTCTTAAACATCTGGGTGGTTGCAAACCAAAACCTGCTTTTTACAGGTTTAGTTTGTCATGGGAAGTTGATCCAAAAACTATGTGCTGGAATTGGATGGGATATTTAAATCGTGGTGCAAAAAAGCAGTATGGTTCAATAAAAATTGACGGAAAGTCGGTTGCTGCTCATCGGTTTTCTTGGGAAATTTACAACGGCTCAAAAGTTCCAGATGGAATGATTGTTATGCACAATTGTGACAACCCACGATGCGTAAATCCAGACCATCTATGCATTGGAACTACTCAAGATAATTCAGATGATAAAGTTAAAAAAAATAGACAGGCTAAAGGTTTGTCTTTTGTTAACAGAAAAGTTGCAAAAGGTTCTAGAAATGGTTTGGCAAAATTAACAGAAAATCAAGCAAAGGAGATTTTTAACGATACAAATCCTCAAAGAAAAATTGCAGAGCGTTATGGAGTAAGTCAAACTGTTATCCATAACATTAAATCAAAGAAAACTTGGAAAATAATACATGACTGAATATTCAAATGAAAATCGCGGAACACTTTTTAAGAACACGAAAAAAGAAGAAGACCGGCATCCTGACTACAACGGGTCTATCAATGTAGAAGGTACTGAATACTGGTTAAACGCTTGGATCAAAGAGTCTAAAAAAGACGGTACAAAGTTCTTCTCTCTTTCTGTCAAAGAAAAGCAAGACTCCCCCCGTCAAAGTTCTGCACCAACCCGTAAAACAAAAATGGACGACTCGGATTTGCCGTTTTAGTATGAACACACTATTTAATCTTAAAACTCAAGAAACACTAACCGAGACTCCTACTTGCTGGGTATCTACTAGCGGTGAAGTGCTTCTTAAAACAGGCAATGATTTGCTCCAAGAGCAACAACGCAAACCCTCCCCTGACTTTAAAGGAATTATTGAATATGATTACACTGACATTTTCGGTTGAAGAAGTTAACTCTATCCTGTCTGCTTTGTCTAAGTTCCCCTACGAACAAGTCAAAGGATTGATTGAAAAAATCCAAGAACAAGCAACACCCCAGGTGCAACCACCTCCTGCCGGTTTAAACGAATAGTATTAAAGGGGAAAGCAAATGCAAGTACCCTGCCTTTAAGGAATAGATATGCATAAATTATTGGAATTGATGAAAGAGCCGTTCAAAAAACCCTCTCCATTAGAACTAATTGCTCAACAGCTTTCAACCGCCCATATAGACCTGTTACAGGCAGAACAAGGGGTTGACTACGCTAACAGCATTGTGTTGTACAACAAAACCGTTATAAACCGTTTAAACGAACGATTAAAGGAATACAAATGAAAAATGAAACGATTGATGCAACAATTGCGAAACAATACACCGATTGGCACATCAAGACTGGCGGCTTTGCAAGGGACATGACCCTGCGTGACCACTTTGCTGCGACGGCTATGAACGCTTGTATGCTGAATTCTTCATTGCCTTACTCTGAGGAAAACGCGGCAACACATGCTAAACGTGCGTACCAGCAGGCAAACGCCATGCTCAAGGAGCGCAACAAATGACAACATGGCCCTTCCCGTTAAAACCTTTGCCTGATAAACCATATCAGCGCGTACCTTTTAACCCTGATAACTATGATGAGGCTCCACTATGACTTGCTGTGATTATGGAAAATGTACTCAAGGCAGAAATTGTCCCGTTAGAAAACAACGCATAGAAGAGGCTAATAAGGCGTATATTAAACGTGGCAAGGTTGTTGACCATAACCCCTACATCGAGACATTTGACACTGTTAAATCGCTGCTTGCTTGGATGGTTTTGGTGGCTGTTTCTGGCCTTGCGTTCATTGCCTGGTTAAAAATATGAACATTTACATAGCAATTTTGTATATGTGTCTTGGAGATACTTGCAACTTCATGCAGGGCAATACTTATCACAAATCAGAAAAAGATTGCAGGGCATCAATTGACGAACAGAAAGCACATTTAACACAAATTGCACAGGACGCTAACCAGAGCAAGATGACCACACTGGAAGGCACTTGCGTATCGATATCAGTAAAACCACCAAGCAAAACAATATGACAGGATATCAATCTAAAAAAGCAGCAGCTATGGACAAGCTAGATGATGACGACATTCAGGTGTACAAAAAGCCTTGGGTAGACTTAACCAAAGAAGAGAAACAAGAATGCGTAAATCAAAGTATTTATCACACTGCTTGGTCAAGTGACGTTGACTTGGACACCTTGATTAACTTAATACAACAGAAACTAAAGGATAAAAATGAAAATCGTTGAAATTAAAGACTATGCATACCCATGCATGATGGCAGAACGAGCAGTTAAAAACGTTTACGAATTAATGCTAAAAAACGATACTGACAAAGCAATAGAACAATGTAATATTGCAATTGAAGAGATAAAAAACATACTTAACGCTATTAAAAAATGACCTTTATTCCAAGAAACGATAACTCCATACATCGAAGAGACTTAAACCTTACCGAGCCTTGGACACCAAGAATAAGAGAAGCCAATGAAGCATTACCTCCTACCAGAAGCTTTTGGGATCAACCTGTATATACACCTCCTAAAAACGAATATGTTCGACCAGGGGCTTTAGACTTCAAAAGGATCAAAAGCAAATGACGCAATATCAAGCCGGTGGAGAAGAGTTTCTATACCCTTCAGCCGGTGATCCATACCCTCTAGAAGACCACAAAGTTATCCTGCTGACCAAAGGCGGGGTTTGTGTGGTTGGAACATGGAACGATTATTGGTATTTAGGTTGGTTACCCCTCCCCAAAAGAAATAAAGACAAGGAAACGAAAATTGAGCAAGCCACATCATCCAGTAATCAGGGAATTACTTAAAAAACACCCTGATGGATTAACAGTAAATGAAATTTGCAGCTTTACAGGAATTAGAGATAGCAACATATTGCGTTCACTTAAATCAATGCCTGATGTATATATCGACAGATGGCTTGTTGCTAAACAACAAAAACGTGAACAAGCGGTATGGGTTGCTGTAGAAGTACCGGAAAATTGCCCTAGACCAGAAAGGAAATTAAATGCCAGACCTACCAAACTTCGCAGCGTGGAGCAACCAGAACTTGGCAGACTTTTGTACGGATTCGTACATCAGAATGCAAGAACAGCAAGCGGATATTGAAGAACTACGAAACAATCTAAAAAACGTTTCAGTAGAAGTAAAAAAGCTTAACACTACCCTGTCAAATTATTTTGAAGGGCCACTTTAAGCCATCATAGATTGAGCAGAAGTTTGTACATGAGCAACCCGATTCATCCAACCATTTAGGAATTTTTGTTGAGTTGGGTTGTTTTGAACAATAGTTTTGTAAAAAGACGTTTTTTGATCGCTAAAAGCTTTAAGCAAAGCAGCAGGATTCATTGCTTTGACCTTGCCTAAGGTTACCTGTCCTATAGAACCGTCAGGAACGGCTCCTACAGCCTGTTGGAGGAACTTGGAAGCCCTGCCAGTACCAGCGTTAACCCCAAAGTCAAACACGGCGTAATCGACCCCTTTAGGCAGATCGTCACAACAAAGCTTGTCCCAATACATCTTTTTGTAAAACGGTTTGACAGTATCAGCAGTCAATGCCTTCATCTCACCATCTTTGATTGGACGTTTAAGGTACTCTGACCAGGCTTGTTTCGTTACTCCCAAGTTGGTTTCACCACCAGCATCATCCTTGTCCCAAACATACCCACCCTCAGATTTAAGGATGTTCTTAAAAGAAGCGTCAAAGTTTTCAATCATTTTTAGGCTCACTTTGATGTAATAGCTGGTCTTTGGCTTGACTGCCAGCACTAGAACCAAAGTAAAAACTAATAATTCCTGTCCATGCAGTTCCTAAACTACCCAACATAATGTCAATTTGAGGAGCATGGTCTATCTTTCCGTACATTAAACCAAACAAAATTCCAAAGAATCCCAATGTAACGCCTACTGCCATTACAGAAGGAATCCAAGACTTAGTAGCTATCTGCATATCACGAGCAGATTTCTTGTCTTCAGCAATCAATTTAGCAAAATCTAGATTCATAGATTGAGCTTGTTTTTTTAGTTCTAGTTCTGCCATTTGAATAGCAGCAACTTGAGAAGCATCCAGCTTACCGCTAGAAATAACGTTTTGAACTTCTTCAGGAGCTATTCCAAGGGCTTTAGAGACTGCCGATACCGCCATACCAGCTAAAGGGCCACCAAATGCCGTAGCAATCGTAGGTGCTATTTGTGATAACCAATCCATATCAACTCCTTTTAATAAGAAATTCCCAAGCTAAACCCCCGATGGGGACAATCATTGCAATAGCAGCAATAAACAACAGGAAGTTCATAATCGTATTGCCAACAGCTTCCCTGTCTTTCTGCTTTTTTTCTTCCATCACCCTTTCCATGTCAGACCGTTCTTTATGCATCCTGACTCGCTCTGCCATCATCTCTTCCCATACAGGAGCATTTCCGGTCATAAACAATAGGTCTTTCAAGTACCTTTCATGGTCTCTCAAAGCCTTAGATGCCATTGCTATCTTTAAAGACTCTGCGTTTATTTGAGCATCTGTCTTCTGGATATTGGCTATTCTGACCTTTGTAGAGGCTGCGTGAACCTGGTCTGCTGCTGAGTAAAACTCACTAAATTGACCGTAAAGAGATTTGACATCCTTACCTAAAGCAACAGCCTTCTTGATCTGATCTACCACCGTCTGTGCCGTAGCAATGGCAATACTGATGGAGATTGGATCAATCACTTTATAGTCCTAAGTATCCATTGGCAAACCTTGTTATCCTTTACAAATTCGTTTATTCCAATCACCTGATTGGGTTTCAATTCTTTACATACCAATACTAGTTTTTGCTGAGTGTTAGGCCAAGGATTCTCTCCAGAAGCAAGGATGCTATTTAAAACCGTGCTGTTTAGCAAAGTCAAGAAGAACATAACCAACCCCAAGGATAAACATCCAGACAAGACCAGTTAACGTTTTTTCGATAATTGCTTTACGAAGAGCTATAGATTGAGCTTCACTCTCAATAGCCATCCTGACCCAACGTTGTTCTTCATCTGTCAACGAGTTAACGGCTTTAAATTGGAGCATTAACTCCGCTATAAATTCAGTACGTTCTTCAGGTGACATGATATTTCCTATCGGGGAGGAGCTACAGGTAATAGTGTGTTTCGGCTAGGAAGCTGCCGATAAGGAGATTGTATATCTGCCATTAAACGTTCTCTGTCTGTCATTCCAGAAAAAGAACCAACTTTATTCAAATACTGTCGTGCTGCTTTTTCATATTCAGCAGGAGACAACGTTTGTCTTAAAGTTTCTAATGTTTTACGAACTTCAGGACGCTTTAAAGCATCATCCCTTTGAGTAATTGTTGGAGCACCAGCCTCACCGTGATATAAACCAAGCCCTGCTCCTACTCCTGGAACAGCAGCTAATGGTAAAGCTTGTGTTTTTGAGTAATCGCCTTCTCCAGCTGCATGAGCAGCATCTGCAACAGCAAGCACCATTGCAATAGAACCACCTTTGGCTACTGCATTTTTAATTGCGTTTGGAGAAGTAACAACTTTTCCTTGAGGTGTATAGCCAATTTTTTCACCAAGTGCTTTTGAACCAAAAGTTCCAGCGTCTGCTTCAGATGCAGGAAGTTTAGAAGCAAAAAATGGAGCTAACTCAGAAGGAATTCCCTTGTTAATTTTGCCTTGAACAATCTTATAGTTTTCATCTGTACCAATGGGTTGTCCATTGTTAAAGTAGTCAACTATGGCTGCATAAGCATTTTTGCCGTAAGTATTGGTAATGCTTACATCACCAGAACCATATCCTTTTAGAACAACTTTACCTTCAGGAGCATATTTAGCTTGAACTTCAGGAGGTACAGCAGCAGCAGCATTCTGAACCCTTGGAGGAATTGATCCTTTTACTTCAGCTAATTGTTTAGGCAATTCACCAGTTGGTTGAAGCGTTACAATAGTAGTTGGTTTAACAGGAGCAGTAGCCCTTGTAGGAGCAGAAACAGGTGTTTTTGTTTCCGCAGAGGTTACATCTGTAGTAGCAGGAATTGTT